>JANVCQ010029906.1:0-11920 GCA_025531925.1 Erythroxylum plowmanianum
TTTAAATTGTTTTTGTGTGAATTAACTTCTGATTTTATTGTAGAATTTTACAAAAAGCTTTAAAGATCTATTCAACCTCCCTTCTAGATCGTTTACAATTTTTGTTTTTGATCTGTTCATTTAATCCAACAGATAATAATATAAAAAGGTCATATTAAAACTCAATCTTATTTCTTTAGAAACAATTCAAATTTGTTTGAATGCGATGCTGATGCTAGACATCTAAAAAAATCAAAAAACATCCCCTCCTTTATATTATTTCTAAAAACAATAGACTAGAAGCACAAAAGAAAACTTCGACGTGGCTCTTCGACGGTGGCTAAAACGGAAGTTGCAATTAGTGTTGTTGAGATGTAGTTTTAGAATATAAGATTGTGTTGAAGTTTTGGGATGTATATATTGCGGTTAATGTGTTGAGTTCCCGAGTATTTATTAAGTTTTGGGATTGATGGAGTTGTGGAAGCGCGATGGCGGTTAGTTGGCAAGAAGAATGTGCGATTGCGATAGTCGCATTTTGTTCATTGACTCGTTGTTGTGTTACGGCGTTGGAGCATGCATCGGAGCAGTGCTGATGGTATACTAGTTGCTACCAGTGATAAGGAGACAAGAAGATGAAATAGAACAGCAACTGCCTAGTAGGAAGAGATGTTATAGCCTGCAATTGTTAAGATTGTCGTCGAAGTTCGAGGAATCTGGCTGAAAACGCGAAGGTGACGCTTGGTCGGATACAGTCATCGTTGGAGAAGCCAATTCATGGCGGTGCGGCAATACGTGGCTGCTTGGTATGGGTGTTGTTACTAGTCTGATAAGAGCGTCGCGTGCGGCTAAAAGTGGCAATAAATTAAATAATAAATCTAAATTTGAATATTTTAATTTGTCTATTATTTCCTTTTTAAAAGATAAATTTTCACATCTAAATTATGTATTAGATAGATTTGTATCTTATCCTGATGATTATGCAACTCTTTAGAGGAATCTAAAAAATATTGGTAGGTTCAAGCTTAAATTTGAGTTTGATAGAGCTCGTTAAAGGAATTCCAAAAACAATTGGTAGGTTTAAGTTTAAATTTGAATTTGATAGGACCTAAATAAATGAACTTGCATTCAAGTTTGTTTTGGTTTCAAATATTATATATTTGAAAAGGCTTAAAATTAAGTTCAACAAGTAAATTTAGATGTTTTAATTATATTTGAAACCAAAATAAACTATATATATATAAGATTATATAATTAGTAATTAAATTTATTTTAAAGAAAAAAGTTAGATTGCTTTGGTTTCAAATATACTTAAAACATCTATATATATATATACACACACACATACACACATATATTTGGGCTTATTTCTAGTTGAAAAGCTTAAAATTTCAACAAGCAAATTTAGATGTTTTATATGTATAAATTTAATTCATCAACTCTTTATTACTATCAGAGTCAAAGTTTTTAAAGAATTATATGATTAGTAATTAAATTTATTTTTTTTAAAAAGTTATTTTTTATCGGGAGTTGGTGGTCTAAATGTAAGTCCACGAAATCTATTGGTCAACTTATAACTCATAATTGGGAAAAACTAGTTGACATGAAAAATGAATTTCTTTACAAGTACTGAGACTATCCCTAGCAAATTCATCTTTAGTATTGATGATACAATTGTTAATAGTGAAGAAATAATAGTAGAAAATTTTGAAAATCTATTTTTGATTGTTTTTCTAGGACCAATATGGAATTTGAGCTGGAATTCTCCTAAAAATATTCCTATCTTCTAAACAATGATATAAGTGAGTTTTCAAAACTTAGAGAATGGAATTCTAAGTTATCAAATTATTAAATTCTAAAGTTTAAATTTTAAGTTAAAAGGATAATTTTATTTAAGAAAAGGATGTGTACAAAATGCAAAGAAACCTAAAGCAATGGTAGATTGTGTACATGTTTGAATAGTCTGATTATCCTTTTTCATTTTTTATGACATCATTGTGTTTATACAATCTTTTAAAATTCACTACCCCAAACAATACTCATATAATTGCCTAATCCCTAACCTATTCTTAATCATGGTCACGTTCTAACTAACCACCTTCTATACAAAATTATTTTTAAGGCACATGTTAACCATATATCACCAACTTAGACTTCCCAAATCTTGGAATTCCTAAATGATTCCCGTGTAAGATTTCCTAAACAATCTAGTCGACTTATGAAAATCTTAACAACTAATCCTTTCATCTTTAGGCTAAATAAGTTGAATTTCTCTCAGGTTATCACCAATTTCCATCCACATACGTTTAGCTAAACAAACCAAATATATGATAATAAAGACCTACTAGACTCTCACAAAAATGAGTTCAAGGTCGTCGATGAAATTCTCACATATGAACTAGTGGTTTTGTAAAGTTCAAGAACCAAGTAGAATCCAACTAGAAGAAGCCTGGAAGCATCATCAAGATAATCTTCACATAGCCCTTATCCAAAAGAGTCCTTAATTGAAAAGGAATGTTGGGCATAACAATTATATTGTATCAATACTATTTTATGTTTAAAGCTCTTAATTACCCGCTCATTTGGAAACTAAAAAATTTGTTCCGTTTGAACTTCAAACTCCCACTGCTCCTCTAGGTTTTGCTCATTCTATTATAAATTCTTTTCATTGTCAACCATTTGCTACTTGAAACTCCAAACAAACTCCATCTCCTCTAATATCGTCAAACTTTCTTCCTTCTCTTTCTTTCAAGTTCCTCCAAAACCCGATGAACTCTCCTTTTTTAACTTCTATTATGACATGCATCTTCTTTATCTCTTCCATAGATTTCGCCGAGTTGAATGCTAAAGATATAAACCTTAAATTTTAATAAATTTTCTTAATTTTATTCTACATACAAGCTATAAAACTCCAAATAGTTTCCATTTTTGCCAACCCACTCCTAACTTTTATCAAATTAAGGTAAAGAGTTTCTAAACCCTAAACCCTTTTCTAGAATTTATTTCTATAGTTTAAGTCTCTCTCTCTTTTTTTTTACAGTATTCAAGGGGTAATTTCACATTTTCATCATAAATAAGGATTACATTTGACTATTAAAGACCCTCATTTGTTGGATCTTCTCTCCCATCTCTCCCATACCTAAAAGAGGTAAGTAAATCAAACTTCCTATTTGAATTCCCTTATTATAAGCCCTGAAATCCTCAAAACCATGGCCAAAGAACGTAAACCAATAGGTTAAATGGATAGATATGGTGTACACCTATTACCATTCTACTTGGAAGAGACAAGGACTCCTTCAATTGATAGCTTTATATAGGAACCAACTAGAGTACGAACCTAACTTGATATTTGTTATTTCAAAATTCTGGAGTCCTTTTTTCAATCCTTTTATTCTTCCTTTCAGCCATGCATCCATCTCATTTAAATATGTTTTTTTTACTGATTTACTTGTTATTGGTAAGGATTTTGTCTATTTAACTGATGAGACTTCTTGTTTAGACCCTAGTGCTTTCAGATGTTCTTCTTACTCTAGCCTAATTAATAGTTATGCTTCTTTCAAGAATCCTATCTTTGAAGAAGAGCATATTGATTTTATTTTGATTTTCTTGAATCAATTTATCTTTTACCTAGCAAAAAATAAACTGAGTTTAGAATTCCTCCCTTTCTGTAAAGCAATAGCCTTAAGTAGGGTTTTGCTCTAGATTTTGTTTTTCTAGGATTCCTTTACATAAATCTGGGAAAGAGTTTATCAATTCTTCTTCTTCAAAGACTCAATTTAAGTGTATGGTTTGTTCAACTTTAGATACTCACTTATTTTTCCAAAACTTAGGAAAAAAAGAAGGTCTTCCTTCTATAAACCCAGATTCCTAGATTTTCTTAGCCTTTATCTCTTAATAAGCCTATGTAGTAAATTCACTACGGATATTCACATCACTCTATTATCTTTAAGGTCCAGGTTAGTGGACTAACTCAACCCTTGTGAGAATCCCTCTAAAAGGCCTTATTGGTTAAAGATTTTCAAGCCTTCTGATTCCTTGTACGTAACTATTTGTCAGAAAATTTTCTTATCTTACACCAGTCTAAGAGTCTTTGTAATAAATGGTGACAAGGCTTTAAAGAGTAGTCCGTTTATTAGAACCTTGGGCTTTGAAATATATCCACCTTATCTTTGAAGTTGATAGCTTAATTTTTTCCTAATTCTCATCCACCTTTTGGACTACCAAGTGGGAGTCCCCTTTAAAGCTAGTGCCATTGATGATAAATTCTTGTGTGAAATTTTTGAACATTATCATACCTTAAAGTGTAATATTTCTATAGTAAGTGTTATTAATGTAGAAGTCTATAATCTTTGGTGGCAAAAGAGTTACCAGTAATTGGTCCCTTGTTAGAATTTTGCAATCCTCAAGGGTACTTCTTCTTACTCTGTTTCTTTTTTTAAATCCTTTAGTTTCAATCTCTATAATTAACTTTCGCTACTTCAAATTTCATGTAGAAGTCTATAATCTTTGGTGGCAAAAGAGTTACCAGTAATTGGTCCCTTGCTAGAATTTTGCAATCCTCAAGGGTACTTCTTCTTACTCTGTTTTTTCTTTAAATCCTTTAGTTTCAATCTCTATAATTAACTTTCGCTACTTCAAATTTCATAACTTCAGATGTTGAAGGTAAAGAAGAGGAAAAAACCACTTCTCAATAAGAAGTAGAAGTAGCTATAAACCTTACCATCAAGAGAAAAATCAAAGAGAAATATCCATTTGCTTTAATCTACAAAAAAGTGAAGGCATCATTTCTAAAGAAATCTACAAGAAAATCAACCTCGATCTTCTACCAAGATGATTAAAGAAGTTGAATTCACTACTACTAAAGAAACTGCTCCCAAAGACAATACTTCCTCCTCTCTTGAGAAGTTTGTAAAAGACATCTGTGATGGTACCTTACTTATCTTTAACTTCTTTTATTTTATTATTAACACATATTCACACCTTCAATTTTCTTTTATAGATGATCAAAATTTGAACCTGCCATTACCTGTCCTCTCTCATGAACTAGAATTTAGGAAGATTAGAAGTTTATAAGAACTAAAGAACTCAGAAGTCACTTCATTAGATGTAAAACAAGAATTCCTATAATGTTTACATAAATTATCCACACTTATTAACATGCTCTTTTATATCTTATGGGCAGAAGATTTTTGGACAACAACAATAAATTTTCAGGAAATCTTTGATCTAAGCTTCATTGATGTCTTGCGTGACACTGTGGTATGCCATCAACTAATTTTGAAGAGCTAATAACAATCAAATAGTCCTTAAAGCTTACGATGCAACAAGAACCCAATTCTTGATAGAAATTTAAAGTAGCTCTTTTCTTAAAACATTGCCCTATATTGGTTATGATACCCAATCACCTACCATTGGTGAACTTTGGATTAAAACCAAAAAGGCATTATCCTCCTTTGAGTATTCCTATGATGATTAAGTTATCTACTCTAAGAAACTAAGCATTTTTTAAAAAATGTTGAGAAGATTATGAAGTAGAGTAACCTCAAAGTAAAAACCTCCTGATATAGATTCAAGAGCTAAAGAAAAAATTTGACTTATAAGAGGATCAAGTTATTAACTATGAAAAAGCCATCAATTTGTTTAGGTAAAAGCAAGAGACTTTAAAGCAAGATGGTAAGCATCTAAACCTGGAATTCAACAAGGTCAAAAAGATGGCTAAAGAGTTTAGAAAATCATTGATATTATAAAAGGAAGAAGTCTAACTTTGGAAACAATAAGTTTAAAAAGCTAAAGAAGATTAAGTTTCCTGCAATAAATAATATAGTGAGATTAAGTCTTTTGACCTGACTTAACTTTGAATTCACTACATCTATCATCAAAAAGGGGAGATTGCTGAACCAAGGGAGGTTCTAATTGAAGTTTTGATGATAACAAAACATAATTAATAGTAATGTGTTTATTATATTGGTAAAAAGTAATATAAGAACAAAATGAAGCCATAAACTCAAAAAGATAACGTATGAAGTTGACAAAGAGAATTTAAGAGTTTGCAATTGATAAAATTAAAATCAAAACAAGAAAGAAAGTAAATCAATGCTCATTAAGGTCATTTCATATTTTGTATTATTATATGTAAGCTCATTATTATATGATCCAAAAGGCTCGCCATGCATAATCATCTCATTTTCCTTCATTGCATGAGTCTTCACATTCATCAAAAGGAGCTTTTGATTTTAATCTAAAGCTCTTTTGATCTTTCAAATAATCTCTAGAGAACATTTTTGAAAGTGTCCTAATCATATTTGGATTAAACAAATTGGTTTTGAGCATTTAAGTTGTGAAAATCATGTTTTCGAAGTGAATTTTCAACTTATATAGATTAACGGTTGAGTAATATAGGTTAAAGATATTAAATTTGAAGTATTAAGTGTTTGATGTAACATTGGTTAATGTACTGGTCGACCAATGTTCCATATTGATTAGCCAATGTTCTAATGATTAGTGAATCTGGAGCTTTTAATGCATACTAGTCGATTAGTATAATATATTGGTTGACTAATACATCAAATATAATTACTATAACAGCTAGTTCTTGGCTCCAATAACTAATTTGGGTGCCAAAACACTGTAAATAGTTGTTTTCTCATTTGTTTTAGGATCAAGAAGATTTTAAGTGTTGTATATATATATATATTTCAAAGTGTTTTTCAATCATATGAGCATTATTGTGTTATATTTGCGCAAGTGAGCCATTTTGGAGTTATAAAGTGACAAAGTGAGGTATTTTAAGTAAAAATATTTGGTCGGGAAAATATATCATTATAATTAGTGGTAATACAAGTGAGACTAAGGTTCCTCTTCACCTTGCAAGAAGATTGTAAAAAGGGTTTCTCTTTACAGAGAAAGATTGTACAAAGGTTATTTTTCACTTTGAAAGAAGAATTATAGCGGAATTATAAGAAGAGTTGTAGAAATGGATGTAGGCAAGGGTTGTTTGTCGAACTACTATAAATTAGTTTACATTCTCTCCTTTCTTTCCTCTTTAAATTATTACTCAATAATTTGATTTAAAAGCAAATTTTTCATACTCATTTTTATTGCTTGTTATTAATTAAGTATATTGGTTAGAAAATTTGTTGAATTTTATAAACACCCAATTCATCCCCCTTTTACGTGTTATTTAGGATTAACAGTAGGTCTATTAGGCTATCAATTATAATGAAATTGTATAGAAAATATCATAATGACATATTTAGGAGCATCATCATCATCATTCAACCAAGAGGGACAAAGCATTAATAGACCACCTTTATTTGATGAGAATGATTACCTTTGTTAAAAAAATTAGGATTAGATTCTTCTTATGACTGAAAGTGTAGATCTATGGGAAATAGTGTTAAATGGTCCCCTTATTCCTACAAAAATTGTGGATAACAAATAGGCACCTAAATTAAAGGAAGAATGGAAACCTCAAGATAAGAGATTAGTATCCTTAAATAATAGAGTCATACACATCCTATTTTGTGCTTTAGGAAGGAATGAATTTAATAGGGATTCTATATGCAAAACGACTTATTACATATGACATACATTAGAAATTGCTCATGAGGTCACAAATTAAGTTAAGGAAAGCAAAATAAGTATACTAACACATCAATATGAATTATTTCAAATAAAGCATGATGAAATCATTTGTATTATGTATACTACATTTATTGATATTATTAATGCTCTTAAAGATCCTGGAAAGACCTATACTAACCTTGAAATAGTGAGAAAGTTGCTTAAGCCATTACCAAAAATATGGGAAGCTAAAGGGATTGCCATACAAAAAGCTAAAGAATTAACAACTCTACCATTAGAAGAGCTTATTGGATCTCTTTTTAAATACAAAATAAAGCTCCATAAGACAAAAGAAGAAATGATGTTTTTCAAGGAAAAATTTAGCATCTAAAGTCTCAAAGGAAGATTCAAACAAAGAGCAAGAGATATTAACTGGTGAAAGCGAAGAAGACGACATTGGATTACTCACTTGAAAATTTAAGAAGTTCTTGAAAAGAAATTATCCAAAAGAAAGGACTTCAAGGAAGGTAAAGATGATTTAAAATATAAATAATCTAATATTACTTGCTTTGAATATAGAAAACTCATTTATATAATGTCACAATATCCTTGACACAAAGATAATGAAAATTATAAGAAAAATTATAAGAAGGAGAAGAAAGCACTTAGAACATCAATTTAGGATGACACAAGTGAATTCAAAATCCAGCATTAAGAAGAAAAGAAAGCTCATATGTGCTGTATCGCTATGGAAATAATGAGGTAACATATAACCCTAATTCTTGTAATAATTATAGTGATGTTGCTTTGATATATGATGAATTACTAAAAAGTTTAGAAATTATAAGGATGAAAAAAGAGGAGTTGCCTACCAAACTTAAAGAAGTTTAAAAAGAGTTAGTTGCATGCATTATCAAGAATGAAAAGATGAAAAGTGAACTGCATAGCATTAAAGCATCCAATAATGTGATTATTGATAACAATCATGCTCAAATGCATTAAAATGTGAGATGAAAAATTGAAAAAGGAAATTGATGCCCTCAAGGATTCTTTATCTAAATTTATAAAGGGATGTGAGAAACTTGAAAATATTTTAGGAGCTCAAAAGAATTCCAATAATATGGCTTATAACCTAGGCATAGAGTTTAATACTATCTAGGGAAGAATAGACATAACTATTATACTAAATGCAAACCCACTCGTACCCTTTTAGGCCTAAAAAAAATATACAATAAGGTTCCATTTGTAGTATGCATCATACATATAATCCTAAAACATTTCACTACCCTAAAATAACATTCAACAACTTTAATGTCCTAAGAGAGTTCCTCATTATGCATGCATATACAAAAATGCATTTATGCATCATTGTCACCGGATAACATGGTATGTCATTATTGTGGTAAGTTTGAACATGTTTACAAATTTTTCTTTATCAAACAAAAGTATGGTAAGCAAACCATTGAAAGTGTAGGTTGAAAAGAAGAAAGAATTAAAAAAAACAAAGAACCAAGTTTATTTGGGTTCCTAAAACATATTGATTACCTTGGTTTGTAAGGTTATTAAAAAAAGAGCAAATGGTATATAGTGAAGATAGTAATTATTGAAATGAGTATTATTGAGGAGTTTATGTATTTTATCTTGATGGATATAATTTTGTTACCTCTAAGAAAGTATTAAAGATGTTGTTCTAAGAAATGTAGAAGTTAGCAACCAAATAAATCTCCAAATAGTTAGTTATTGAACCAAGTGAGGAGATGAGAAGGATGAGATGCTTCAAATGGTTTCTAAACTAAAGAATAATCTTCATTCAAACCAATCATAAGTGATGATCAACAAAAAGTAACTATTAGTTTATAGTTTAGAAAATATGATAACTTGCACTTATTTGTCAATTTGAGTATCAATCCTTAATGATGTTTTTTTAGGTTTGAATTATGAATAAGTTGTTTAATAATTTTTAAATTACCTAAAATTAGAGATTATTGTACAAAATAAGATCACAAAGTTATAATTTATTATTTCCTTAAACTTTTAATAAGGATAAATCTTACTTAATTAAAGGAAAATTAGTCTTTTTGTTTGATAGGAATTCTTTTTTATAAGGCTTTACTGTGATAAAATTATTTTTGATTGATATTTGGTTTGTTGATATATGTTCTAATATTATTTTATTGAAGTTTTGATGCTTAAATTTGAGTTTCAAGGATGGTTCCTTAAGCTATTTAGTTAAATGGTCGACAAATATCTTAGTACGACCGGCCAGTATCATTAAAACTCACCTCTTTTTGCTTTCCAATAAGTTTTTTGGCATTTTGGTCGTTTGTCTTGTCACCTAAATAGTAACTTGGTCGACCAATGTCTTTTGTGGTCAACCAATGGCCCAATATCTAACATTCTTTTATATTTCTAGTAAGTTTGTTCTTTGTTTAGTCGAAACTCTAATGACCTAATTACTCATACTAGTTGACCAATGTTTTGTAGTGGCTGACCAATGTTCCTTTTTTAAATAAATTTTGTAGTTCCATTATGTTTGTGAGAAGGTTTATTACATAAATGGTCAATCACAAAGCTATAATGGTTGACCACAAAGCTATAATGGTTGACCAATGTCTCTCTTAAAGAAGAGAATTAAGTTAACTTGTCACAAAATTAGTCAATATCTACAGGTCAACCATAGTCTTTTACTGGTCGACCAGTTTCCTTAAGTGGTTGACCATTACACATTATTTAAAACCCCCTTTTTTTTTAATCTTGCTTATGTTTTCTCTTGTTCTTATTTAAGGCTCCTGAAAAACCCTAGATTACTCACTTTTTATCTTTGTAAAACACCATACCCTATTGCAAAAAGCTACCACTTCATTTCTAGGGGGAGTGGTTGTTTTGTCATGTTTGTATTTTTTGCACTTTATATTATTTGTTTGATTAAATGATATTTCTTTGATTTTGAATATCTCTTTCATTCTTGATATTGAATTATGCCTTTCATAATGAATTATGTGTTATGTATGAATTATGGGGTAGCTAATCATTATCTTGATAATTGTTTGTATGATTAACTTCATTATTATTTCCTAATATCATAAATGTTTTCTCATCATAAGAAAGGGGGAGATTGTTGAACCAAGAGAGGTTCCAATTGATGTTTTGATGACAAAAAAACATAATTACTACTAATGTGTTTATTATTTTGATGAAAATAAATATTAGAACAAAATGAACTCATAAACTTGATAAGATACTATATTAAGTTGATAAAGAGAAGCTGAAGTTTGCAACTAATGAAATGAATATCAAAACTAGAATAAAAGATGATTAAGGATCGTTAAGGTCATTTCACATTTTGTATTATTATATAAAAGCTCATTTGTTAATTTGATGATCTAAAAGGCTTACCATGCATAATCTTTTGATCTTACTTGATTGCATGGATCTTTACATTCATCAAGAGGCATTAAAGCTTTTGATTTTAATATAAAAGCCTTTTTATTTTTCAAATAATCTTTGGGGAACATTTTGAGAAGTGACCTAATCATATTTGAACTAAACATATTGGTTTTGAGCATTTAAGGATTTTAGGGTGATCGGTTAATAGGTTAGTGGTTGACCAATATAGGTTAAAAATGTTTAATTTTAAGTATTGAGAGTTTATTGTAACATTGGTTGATGTGTTAATTGACCAGTGCTTCAACGGCTAGTGAATTTAGAGCTTTTAATGCCTGTTGGTTGACCACTATACTAGTCAACCAATGCGTCAAATATAACCATTGTAATAGCTAATTCTTGACTTCAATGGGTATTTTAGGTCCCAAAATACTATAAATAGGTGTTTTCTTATTGGTTTTTAGGATCAATAAAATTTTGGGTGTTGTATACACACTTTTCAAAGTGTATATATATTATTTGAGCATCATTGTGTTATATTTATGTGAATGAGCCATTTTGGAGTTATCAAGTGATAAAGTGAGGAATTTTGAGTTGTAATATTTTGTTAGGGCAATATATTATTTTATTTATTGGGTGATACAAGTGAGATTGAGATTCCTTTTCACCTTGGAAGAAGATTGTAAGAAGGGTTTCTCTTTATTAAGAAAGATTGTATAACGGCTATTATTCGCCTTAAAAGAACAATCATAGTGGAATTTTAAGAAGATTCTTGGGAGTAGATGTAGGCAAGGTTTTTTTTAACCCTAATCATTATAAATTGGTTTGCATTCTTTTCTCCTTATCGTTTTTAAATTATTTTTCAATCATTTGATAATTTATATTAAGCAGTTTTCTCATATGCATTTATATTGATTGTTATTAATTGATTATATTGGTTAGAAAAGTTTTTGAAGTTTATAAGAGTCTAGTTCATCTTCCCACCCCTCCCCCGTCC
>JANVCQ010029973.1:0-11916 GCA_025531925.1 Erythroxylum plowmanianum
AACTGTAACTGAAGAAGATAAAGTTACATGTAAATACACTTGCTTTCCAGGGCACTATATTTACATAACTCCAACAATAGTAACTACATGTATATATATATAAGACCATCTAAGATAAATGAGACCTTAGTCAAACCCCTCACTTAGAATATTAAAACTAACACCTTCCTTTAATGTGGCGAGAACCAGAGTCCTTTTAAAGTTAGGGTTGTTGGGCAAACCCAAGCTTGCTCTACATAGATATATTCAAATCATGGAAATAGGATTTTCAAATTAATGGGTCAATTTTAACTAGAAGTGTTGATTTGTTGGGCAAACCCCAGATCAATGTGGACAAAGGCAAAGTTGGGTAGTGTACATTAGATATACATATGTAAAGAGTTGATAGCCTAATGAGTTTTCACACATCAACAATTGATAGCACTAAATTCGATAGTTGCATTAGAGATGCAATTGTTATGATCGATACCTATCGGTTGAACTAAGGTGGCTTGTTAAGGTCATTCTTAGGGATATTAGATATCTACCCACTAGGAGAATTTTTCTATGAGTTATCTCAGATTTATATTAAGGATTATGAATTTGTGAAAATAATGGGAGCCATAATGCGTTTTATTAAAGTCCTTATAAATATGCATTTAAGTGCATTCTAACCTTTCTCTATTTGACGATAGGTTGCTATTGCCTGAGTCAACACCATGAGTACTAGTGTGAATCTAAGATCATTGATGGAAGCTAACAAGTTGACTGGACTAATCTTCCTTGACTAGCTTAGGAACTTAAGAATAGTTCTCAAGTTTGAGAAGCTTGGTTATGTCTTGGAAGAACCACTTCCTGATCCCCCTATTGCTATTGCTTCTAGCGATGATCTGAGGGCATATAGGAAGCATCTTGATGATAGAAAGATGGCTTGTTGTATTATGCTAGTCACTATGTCACCAAAGCTACAAAAGTAACATGAGGCTATAGATGCTCATACTATAATAGTCTATCAACTTAGGGAGCTCTTTAATGAGCAAATAAGTTCTAAAAGGTTCGAGACTTCACAATTTCTCTTCTTCTCCAAGATGGTTAAGGGGACATCTCTAATGCAGTACACATTGAAGATGAATGGCTACATTGAGTGGTTAGCTTCCTTGGGTTTTCTTTTGGATCATAAATTAAGTATCAGCTTAATTCTGACAAGTTTAATCAATAGTTACTCACAATTTGTGCTTAACTATCATATGAACAATATATCTAGCACAATTCTTGAGATGGTTAACATGCTCAAGATAGTTGAGCCATCGATCCGTAAAGACAAGGTTGTTATACTGGTGGACTCTTTTGGTTCGAAGGAAAAGAGCTGAAAGAAAAAAAAATCCGTAAGGCCTAAAGGAGGTGTCAAGAAAGTAAAAAAAGACTACCTCGAAGGGAACTTGCTTCCACTATGGTAATCTAGGATCAATTGATTATGAATCATGTGGCACATGTGAATCTTGCTTATTAGGCAAGATGCCTAAGTTACCTTTTAAAGGAAAAGGTGAACAAACTAATGGATTTTTAGACCTAATACATACTGATGCATGTGGTTCGATGTATATATATGCCAAAGGTGGTTTCATATACTTCATTACCTTTTCCAATGATCATTCTCGATATCGGTATGTGTATCTTATAAGATACAAGTTTGAGGCCTTTGAAAGGTTCAAAGAATTCAAAAATGAAGAGGAGAAGTAACTTGAGAGAAGTATTAAATCACTTTGATCAGATCGAGGTGGTGAATACTTAAGCCAAGTGCTTTTGGAATATCTCAATGATAATGAAATATTATCCCAGTGGACTTCACCTTAGACACCACAACACAATGGTGTGGCTGAGAGGAGAAACTAAACCTTGCTAGATATGGTGAGATCTATGATTGGTTTAGCGAATTTACTAAAATCCTTTTAGGGGTATGCACTCGAAACTTCTATTAATGTATTAAACAGAGTCCCATCCAAGTCAATTGATGTTACTCCAAATGAGATATGGACTAACAATAAACCCTATCTAAAGTTTGGGGGGCCTACTTATGTGAAGCAGATTCAGTTAGATAAGCTTGAAGCTAAATCTGATAAGTGTTTGTTTGTAGGATATCCTAAGGAAACTATAGGATACTCGTTCTACCATGTTTCGGAATAAAAGGTGTTTGTTTCAAAATATGATGTCTTTTTTGAGAAAGAGTTTCTTCTAAGAGAAGACAATGGGAGCAAAATTGAACTTGTGGAAGTTCAAGATGCTCAATAGACGTAGATCAATTGCCTGGATATGAGACTATTGTTCATGAAGATGAAATAATTGTTCAACCATCTGACACATAAGAAGTTCATAGGTCATATAGGATACGTGCAGCATCCCATTACGATAGAGATATACCAGAACATCCTGAGGACATTCTAGTACGTAACCTATAAAAATGCCATGCTAGAGTAGTCACGTCTCTAACTTAATCATGGCATCATCAATGAAAGCGTAAGTGTCATAATATTTAAAAAACCAAAATTTCTTATTTCATTTCATAAAACCAAATATGTACATTTTAACTTTACAAAACATCTATATGTGTACATTATCAAAATAAATCAGAGTTTACATCTCTGTATACCTAACACGCTACATACATGAGGAATCATACAAAACTTTCATCTAAGTCATTCAATCTCAACTGACTGACCTTTGAGCCATGTCTTCTATCTAAAATCAATGATAGCTCTCTTTTTATTTAACTTAGAAGCTATATCATCTCTCTCGAACCTGAATTGTCAATGTTGCAATTTTGGTGAGTTTTACGAACTCAGTAATTTAACCATCCTTGATAGTTCACTCAAATAATATAACACATCAACATATCCAATCACATTTTTCACATCATTACATTTATCATCGTGTAACATCACAAAGCTCTCTTATTCACAATTTACACATTTCTTATTCAACACAATACAACAATACATTTCAATCATTCAAAAATATTGAATGTATAAGCAATGCTCATGAGACTCATTTCTAATTATTACGTTGTTGTAACTGAGTGCCTATAACTATCCCGTATCCATTGTGGATATCAGGCTCATTAATAACTGTCCCTTATCCGTTGGGGATATAGGGCTCATTATACATAGCAAGCCTTTGGCTCTTAATCACATTATGAGCTTTAAGCTCTTTTTCGGTGGCTACTTAGGCCACAACTACCATTATTTGTTCATGCATTCATGTAATGAAATGCATCATATATATTTCAAAAGTGCTCAATGTTACACAGTCATATTCACTATCACATTCTCATTCACATTTGTCATCAGACCTTGGTCCGATATTCAACATATACATTAAGAATCATTTATTTAATCAAATTCACATTCAATGATCACTTCCAATATGTATTTCATGCATCAAACATCTTGGATAGTCAATGTCCGAAATCAATACAATTACATTCACATAATAATTTAATACAACATTTAAAACAAACAATTTATTACGTGAGACCATCTAGGTTACTCACCGTTTGCTCCAGATAGCTATAACTTCGAAGTCCCAGAAATGCCTAGATGTTGACATTCTAAATTCTCTTCTCTAACATTTAACATACACTTACACATATCACAACTTTTCACAATTATATAACTACTCATTTATGCACACATATATATGGGTTATGTATAATGCATGCTCAATGACAATCCTGGGTATGTTTCCTTTATTCTCATCACATGATCATTCATATATCAAAACTCATATAAGTATAATTTGAACTTAGGTTTACAACTTAATAAACAAATTTATTCTAAGTTCATTGCTCAATCGATCATTCCAGCTTTTTCTCAAAACAGATTTTCGGGTCAATTTTATATGATCATTAAGACAAGGAAAATGAAGTATTTATGCATCGCCTTCTTCTAGAAAAATGTTACAATATGTCTTAAGTTTCTAATGACATGAAGTTCACAATTTGGTTCATTATTCTACAAGTTATACACAAAATACTTCAAACTGTACTCAAACTGCAACAGTATTAAGTACTCAACTTCAAGTCAAATTTCTAAAGTTTTGGGGACAGAATTAAAATTTGATTCCGTCATGAAATTTGTATCCATGTGTCTCTAATATAATGTAAAATTAAAATCATCCCATTTGGATACGTACAGATCAAGTTATGACTAAAATACAGATTTCTTTTTAGTGAAAACACTCCATTTAAGAAATTCCAGCTCGCTTCATCATTTCCATCCTAAACCATCAATCAATCATTATTAGTCCTTTCCTAATGAATTCATATGGACATGAAATTTTTTCGAGAGGAACTAAAATGTGTGAGGAGTTTGTGGTTCAAATTTCAAGTCAATCGGAGATCCAAAGAAGTTATGGTCAAAGAGTAAAGGGTGTCAAAATCTGTCAAAAAGCATAGCACCTTCACTGTCATGATCGTGCATGATCGTGCACTTCCTGCTAATTCTTCTCTATCATAATAGTGCACTACCTAATGCTTCCTAAGCATGATTGTGCACTACTTGATTTATCCTTTAAGCACAATCATGCAATATGATCGTGTAAGTCCTCTGGGGTTTCCTCTCTGTCACGATCGCGCAAGTCCTCTGGGGTTTCCTAATGATCTTCCCTATATTTTACGAAACAACATATTTTTCATCACTTCTCAATCTATTTTTCTTAGTCTATCATTTCTAACTTATATGATGGATCGAAAAACAATATCATACTAGATTTGGCTAAACGGTAGATTTTAAGAACTTTTTTCCGAATCAAAATGCAACGGAAACATGATAACCAACTCATCATGTTTTAATCCATACATGATACGCTATTAGGAAAATAAATAACATAAGAACATGATCAAAAATTTTCTAACTCCTTTGCTATAGCTTTGACTCCTTGCTATTGTATCCTCTCCTTGCTATTGTATCCTCAACCAATCCGATCTACCATTTGTTCTCCTTGGACAACTTGGTTAACAAGATCCTTTGGTGGGAAAGGAGAAGAAATATTGTAGATATTTTTCCTTTTATGATCAACTAGTTGAAAGAACCAAAATGAGACAATCTCATTCCTAATTTCAGCTAGCTCATGAAAAAAAGGAGGAAGAAGTCTAAACAACCAAAATCACCAGTTCATTCTCGTAATTTCGAAAATGAAAGAGAGAGAGCCATAAATGTGACATTCTCATTTATTTTAATATGGCTAGATGAAAAGACAAAAAAACTCAAAACGAGACACTCTCATTTTTGGTTATATGATGAAAGAAGGGAGAGAGAACAACAAATGCACTTCTTCCTTCTTTAATCAAATGAATGATAAAAGGTTCATATGTTTTTCTACAAGCCAACATTAAATGACAACCATTAAACCATTTAATGATGACTAAGCATGATAAAAACCCACCTTATATTTAGCAACTCAATGCTAAATGTGCTACTGTCCATTTAGCTATGTAAAACCAAAATCTACATCATTGTAGATTTTAGTTTTGCCCTCCTTTTGCCTTTCCAAGTATTGTTTCAATTTAATTAATCTAATTAATCAAATCTAACCAAAATCTAACCCACTATTAAATGTTCATTTTGGGCTTCTAATTAACAATTAATTAGTGTAAGCTCAACATTTAATCATAGGCTTAAAAGCTAATTTAATTAACTCTTAATTAAGTTGTTCCAGAATTATTATTACAAATCTAATTTGGTCCTTTCTTTTTTTTAATTTTCTTTCCAATAACCTCTATTTATATTTCTTACTTTGCTTGATAACCTTTCCTAGAAGCCAAGTTAGGAATCTATTTGGATTTATATAATTCAATCTCCAATAAACCAAGAATTAATTTAATCTCATTATAATTAATTCCAGCTTATTAACCAAATGTCATTCCACTAAAAACAATTAGCTAAACTCTTGAATTACTAAATATTATGAGAATACATGTTTCAAATTATAGTGATATCATCACTTTTAGATGTTTCTCGGAGATTGGTGATTAAATTGACGCTAGTAATTTGATGCACTAGTTACCTATCAAGTCCTATCGTCAAGATAAGATCTTGTGTGTTAATCACCATATAGAATAAAACAGTAGAACTAGAAGAAAAAATCAATATAAGGGCAAAATGGTAATTTTATCCTTTATTGTGCAGATGGCTATAATATGGTTCATATTAGAGTTTACGATTAGACATCTTATTTGAAATATGTGTTCTCATAATCTTTAGTAATTCAAGAGTTCAACTAATTGTCTTTTGTGGAATGACATTTAGTTAATAAGCTGAAATTAATTCTAATGAGATTAAATTAATTCCGGGCTTATTGAAGCTTGAATTATATAAGTCCAATTAGATTCCCCATTTGGCTCTAGGAAGGTTATCAAGCAAAATAAGAAATACAAATAGAGGTTTTAAAGCCTATGATTGAATATTGAGCTTACTTTAATTAATTGTTAATTAGAAGCACATATGAACATTTAGAAATGGGCTAGACTTTGATTTAATCTGATTAATTATACTAATTAAATTAAATCAAAGTTATTAACGATAAAATGAGGTAGATTTTCAGTTTTAATGGGCTAAATTGGTTTGCTATATTTAAGATGGTTTTTAACATTCTTTATCATCATTAAATAGAATAATAACCTTATCATTAAATGGTTTAATGGTTGCCTTTTAATGATAGCATGGAACCATTTAGCATTTATTAGATTAAAGAGGAAACAGGTGTATTTGATGGACTGTCTTCCTTCTTTCATCAAAAAACCGAAAATGATATGTATCATTTAGGTTATTGGTCTTTTCATATAGCTATCTTAAAACAAATGAGAAGAGTCTCATTTATTGGCTTCTTTATGATTAATTAAAGAATGAAGTGATGCATTGGATGCAAATCACTTATTTCTTTGATGATAACTGAAATTGACAAGGAGAGTAAGAAGGGTTCTTGCAATTTTGACTCCCTCTCCTATCTTGCATGGTATAGTTGAAAATTGCATGAGAGGTGTCTCATCTTTGCTTCTTTCTTCTAAGGAAAAATCTCTTCAAGTTTTCTTCTCCTTTCCCACCAAAGGATCTTATTAACCAAGTTGTCCAAGGAGAACAAGTGGTAGATTAGATTGGTCGAGGATACAACAAAGAGAAGAGGATACATTACCTAGTAAAGGATACATAGCCGAGGATAGGATAGCATAGTGAGGAGTTAAAGCTGTAGCAAAGGAGTCGGTATATTTCTACCACCTTGTTCTTATGTAAATTATTTTCCTTATATCATATCATGTATGGCTTGGCATGTTAATTTGGTTATATCTTGCACTAAAATTTGATTTCTAAAAAAATGTTTTAAAATCTACCGTTTTAGCCAAATCTTGCATGCTTAATTTTTTGATCCAACAATTGGTATCAGAGCCAATTTTCTTATGCATGATTTCAGTTCCTGTAAGTGATGCAAAGGTTGGCAATTTTTTTTATTCTGCATATTTTTATGTGATAGAAATATATATGGTGTATGTTTTGCTCTTTTGCTTGTTCATAGATTCTAAAGTTACCTGGTAAGTTTTCTTTATTTGGTTTATAACAAGGAGGGTGGCCTATCATCATTATATTTCCTCCTTGGTTTCATTTTTTTGTTTTCTTTGATTACGTAATGTACAAAATCATGTAATAATGAAGATGAAGAAGCCACGGATTGAAGAAAGGAAGAGGTAAAGTTTCGGTTTTGATTATGGTGTCTTAGCCAAATTCCACTTTTCTGTGAAAACCAAAGCGTTGGATTTTTGTTTTAACAAATTGTCAGTTTTTTGAAAACCAAAGTATTGGAATCTTTCTTTAACAAATTTTCAGTTGTATGAATATTTTTTACCAAAGTTTCGCTTTTTACAAGTACTGGAATTTTTTATGTCATATGCTTAATTTTTGGGTTTTAAGAAAAATAAGTGCAAATTTTTGTTTACTTTCGAACAAAAATTCAGTTTTATCATAATCAAAAAAATTTTCAAAAAGAAAAGCCATTACACACTTTTTATCAAATCGGCTAGGTCACGTAAGCGAAGATTTTGAAGTGGAAGATCTAATTCCAAGAAGAAATTGTTGGGCCTTGTTGGACATCGTGAACGTGATTTCGAAGCCCAACATTCAAAACCATAATCACTGAACTTATTCCAATGAAGTCTCCTTAACCATCATCAATTCCTCTTCTTGCTCTGGTACCATAACTGTTGGGCATCGTTTCCAAAACCCAACTCTTGCTTTGATACCACACATGTTGCGGTCCTGGTTGCAGAACCCAAACCTGGAGAATCATGGTACTGAGTAAAGTTTTCTTATAGGGTTATTTCCATAAACCCTTATTAGGTGTCATCTCACAAGATTGGCATGCCCATGATAATCAAACATCAAAACAAACTTATTACTTTAACTCAACCATATTACGAGGAAGTCAATATGAACATACATAACTAAACTACTTCAATCAATCATTTCATTTCTAAAGCATCAAAGTTTGAGAAACTTTATTTACATATCAAAAGTCACACCATTGGCTTATTACAAAATACAAAATAGCAAATTTGAAAAAATTCCCTTAGGCTCTTGATCACTTGATTTCTTAGCTATCACCTAAAGATGGGATAGAAAGGGGGTGAGTTTGAAGGCTCGCGGGTGACAGTTTATAACAAAAAAATAAGCAAAAACTATTGAAAACGTTCAATTGTCATAGAAAATTCTCATTGAGTTCATAAAGCACTTGTTTCTAAAAATTATCATCATGTAGTCAAAATCTGAAACTACAAAATATGAATGCATCAAACTTGTTCACTTAACATAAACATGTAAGCACATCAGAATGGTTTGGGTGGATCCAAAACAGAATATACTACACATTTCCACATAATGATCTTACGTGGTCGTGAACTTGACTTAACTTAGGGGACTACCACAAACCCACATAATATGTATTTCATTACTTGTAAAACATATTGCCCAAAATGGCACTTTTTCAAAACTTGATTTTTCATAAACATGAGATATGTCAAAACCATGATTTCATAAACATATTATCTTTTTCTAAAAGATAACTTTCAAAGTTTTTTTATAAATCATCACACAACTCATATAACGATATATTGCACTTTCTCAAATCATTCAAAAACAATAAATGCAATACTTATGATGCAATTGGAAACATTAAACTTTCTTGATTAAAAGTAAACATTAACGGCTTTTTTACTCTATTATAAACATGTACCCACCTTGATTTCCTTGCTTGTAGACTTGCTAAAAAATGTCTCTTCTCTTGTTCCTCTTGCCTCTTTGATCCTTTTATACAATAACAAAAATCCCACTCAATAGGGTTTTCAATTGAAAATCTCTCAAGCACAATCACTAAAATTTGTTCTATAATACTTAAACACAAGCATTTTCTAAACTCCATGAACTAAAATCCTTCCAAAAATCTAAAAACTTTAAAAATGATCTTACCTTCATTCTTTACCAAATGAAGGGATCCTTAGCTCAAAGGGAAGCTATTCTCTTTCACTACTTGTTTCCCTTCTTGAACAACCTCAAAATCTCTCTTAAAGACTAACACAATTAAAACCCTAGCTTGTTTTCTCTTCTTTCTCTCCTTCTCTTCTTCTCTTCGTATTTCTCTCTCTTCTTTGTGACACTCTCTCTTTTTTCTCTTCAATTTTCGTTCTTCTCTCTTCTTAAAATGCAAAACAACACTTCTTCTTCCAATTATGCCCTTAATGATCGAGAAATGTCCCATTTGCCCTTCCATTTATGCCTTATGTCTTTTATGCTTAATTGTCTTGCCAAAAATACCCTTGAATATTCTAACATAACACTTTCTTCTAGAAAAATCTTCCCCATTGTCTTAAGTTTCTAATGACACCAAAATAAATCCATTTGGTTCAGAACTCTAAAAATATTACCCCAAACATTTTTGAACTATTTTTATATTGAAACAGTACACTATACTTAACTTCCATCCAAAATTTGAAAGTCTTAAAGACTGAATTAGATTTCAATTTCTTCATATCATTTGTATCTCCATGTCTATAGTTTATCTTGAAACAAAAATCATCTTATTCGGAGCTATACTGATGAAGACAGCATCAAAATACCGAAGTATGTTCAATAAAACATCCCATTCATACTCTTCCAACCGATACCCTTACTTTGATTCAATCCATCTTTTTCAAATTAATGCCAAATGCTATCCAAATATATTAAGGGATAGAAAAATGTGTTAAGAAACTATTGGTTCAAGAATCACTTCATTTGGAGGTTGGAGAACAAAGCTATGACCAAAAGAATCAAACATGATTTTGCCCCCAATCATATTGAACCTGTCTTGGGACAAATGGCATAACTCTCTCTACAGATGTTAGATTAAGATCATATAAGGACAATTTCAAAGATAACTTTTAGATCTACAACTTTCAATAAGACCTTGAGGTTATATTTTATCATTTGAAGGGTCAGAAATGGAGCAGACAATAGGATCAAACAAAACCAAATGAAAAGGCAGACGAAAGGGAAAAAAGTAGATGAATCGGAAAAATTGCTATAACTTTCCCTAAAGATATTAGATTGAGGCTTTATTTATATGGATTGAAATATGACTTCAATACCTACAATTTTCATGAAGACTTCAAAGATAGATTCTATCATCTGAAGGGTCAAAAATGGAGCAGACAATAGGTATAGAAGAAACCAAATGAAAAGGCAAATGAATGGGAAAAAGCAGACAAATTAGGAAAATTGCTATAACTTTCCCTAAAGATATCATATTAGGGTTCTATTTAGATGGTTCAAAATAGTAATTCAAGATATAAAACTTTCATGAAGATCTTGAAGGTAGATTCCATTGTCTGAAGGGTTAAAAATGGAGCAGACAATAGGATCAGACGAAACCAAAGGAAAAAGTAGACGAATGGAAAAAGCAGATGAATGGGGAAAATTTCCATAACTTTCCCTAAATATATTGGAATAGGGTGTTCTTTGGATGGTTCAAAAGAGAACTTCAAGATATACAACTTTTATCAAGATCTTGAAGGCAGATTCTATCTTCTGAAGAGTCAAAATGGAGCAGACGTAGTACATAGAAGGAGAAGTTTCAATCAACAACAAAAGAAGCATAAAGTCAACTATAGATGATGTGACATCATCATAGACGATATGACACCATCACAGACGATACATTTTTACAGACAATATGATGTCATCATAGACGATACATTTTTATAGACGATATGACGTCATCATAAACGATATTATCTATACTCCTAAACATTTCCACTTATAAAGACCATAACTTTCAACTCCAATGTCCAAAATTGTCATGCTATATACCGTTGGAAAGATAAAATAAAGGCCTACAACTTTCTAGAAGAAAACTTTGTCTAAATCTATCTATATTAATCCAGAATGTTCCCTGACATCTAAATATGAACTTTACATTCCTCCACCAATGTATTGCACCCAGTTCTCAACTTCATGACAAATTTTGAGATTATTAAAGACATAATTTGAATTCTATATATTCATAAGAAATGTATCTATATGTTTCTAATTTAATCCAAGATAAAAATCATCTCATTTGGATAACTAGAGAAAAAGTTGTGGTTAAAAGACTGAAGCATACTCCGTGAACATTTTCCAGATGAACACTAATAACAGAACACACACACACATACATATATATCCTTCATCAACTTAGTACTCACATTCAACTTCATTTTTGCTTTCATTGTACTTTTAACTTTCACTTTAATTCTTCCCATTTCAAAATCTTTTATCCACCAGAAACACCAAAGCAAAGCATGGACCTATCCACATTTCTCATTCACTACTTTACTCTTGCCTATCATTTCTTGGTTCAAGAATTTTCATTCATTTATTCTTT
>JANVCQ010029992.1:0-11914 GCA_025531925.1 Erythroxylum plowmanianum
ATCTTGCTTCTTGAATCTTTTAAAGAAGCGGTTATTCAATTGAGTTCTGTAACTAACTCGAACTGAATCTTGATTCAAACATGATTTGCTTCCATCTGCTTTTGGCTTCCGTCTATTTTTGGCTTCCGTTTATTTTTCATTCTTCGTCTGTTTTTCTATTTTCTCCGTCTGTTTTCCTGTTTCGTCTGCTTTTCATTATTCTCCGTTTGTTTTTCTATCTTCGTCTGCTTTTCTATTTTGTTCGTCTGTTTTTCTGCTTCGTTTGGTTTTCTATCTTGTCCGTCTGTTTTTTCTATCTTGTCTGTCTTTCTATCTTGTTCGTCTATTTTTCTATCTTCGTCTGCTTTTCTATTTTGTCCGTCTACTTTTCTGCTTCGTCTGCTTTTCTATCTTCTCCGTCTGTTTTTTCTATCTTGTTCATCTGCTTTTCTATTTTGTCCATCTTCTTTTCTGCTTCGTCTGCTTTTCTATCTTCTCCGTCTATTTTTTCTATCTTGTCCGTCTGCTTTTCTATTTTGTCTGTCTGCTTTTCTGCTTCGTCTGATTTTCTATTTTCTCCGTTTGTTTTTCTATCGATTATTTGTTCTTCATCAAAATCATATATGTGAAGTCATTTTGACTTAACAAGTATCTTTTGCTTTATTAGGGTTTTAAGCACAACTTAGGTCTAACTAGTATCTAGGCCCTTCTCATTATATTATATATTATATATTATTTTTAACTCATCCTATAGTAAGAGTCTATGAAACTCAAAATTAGAGGCATAAATGATTGATATTTCAAATGGATATACTATTCCTTTCTAGTTACAAGTTAAACGAATATGTTGATATGTGCTTCTAAAATTTATAGATTACATAAATTTTAAATTATAAGCAATCATAATCCTTCCATTACAAATTTGTACATAGTTGGAGCCAATAGACTAATTGTTTCTTGAAAAATATAGACTCTCTTAGATCCTTTTTTACTTTATTTTACTTTGTAGTAACCCCAAAATTAAGCTTTTTCTCTATAAAAACATCTCTAATAGTCTCTTACTTTTAGAGGCTCATTCATCTCTCTGCCTTTCTAAAATAATATAGATATAATAAATGTAATTATACAGACCTCTAAACTTATCCTTCCCCTTTTTCCTCTTTGATTTTCTTCTCAAGGTGGATCCTACATTTATGAAATTCTCTTCTAGATTATTAAGTTGACCTTGCTTAACAAGTGCCTCTTCTTATTTTGTATCTTCATCCTCCTTCTCAAGAGTAATCTTGCCTATTACAACTATTTTACTAGGATATGGAGCTAAAGACATTTAAGCCATTTATAGATTACTTTTTTTTGCTTTCTCATAACTAATATAACATGGTACCTACTTATTAAGTTCTAATCTCTTCTTTATAACTACCCTTTTATTTGTATTATCTTTAACAATTTCATTCGGTTCTTCATTCTCATGATTAATTATCCCTTTATATAACTTTTGATCAGATTAATTATTAGCCTTCCTTAATCCCATTAACTCATTATGAATTCTTGCGGAAAACATTTTCTCTATGTTTCCACAACATATTTTTCATATTAGGTTTCTAACTATAAGGAATTTGAATTTCAGTCTTAATTAAGTTACCACAATTCATCAAATTTCATAATAGTTATCACCTCAAGAAGCCCATCATTAATTTTAATTGCAATAGAAATTCTTTCATAGCACATTATTTCCATTCTGGCTATTTGAAAATCAAAGTAAAGGGGCTTACTAGAACTTGTTATGAAATTAGGCCCTCTAAGTGTCCAATACTCTATGAACAAATTATGAAGTTTTATCTATATTGGAAGAGTTTCAATCTATACCTTGTCTAACTTCGCTCCCGATATCCATTTCTGCAAAAACATAGGTCAACCACCTATGTGTGATGGTCCATGTTCGAGAATCTCGGTGAGGTTTGTATCCTTTGTAAATCTAAAGAAAAATATGTCTTCCTTTATCAAAAGTTTTTTATCCCGAATTTTGTTTTCCCATCTAGTAATGGACAAAGTTTGAAATTATAGAAAGGAAGGTCTTTTCTCTATAAAGTACTCAATAAGGGTAGAGGAATAGGTTAAAACACCTGCTTGCAACATCTTAATTAGTGGTGATACTAACACCTTTACCATAGGCAACTAGAAAAAGCTTTGTTATCGTTAATAGGGTCTACTGCGATAATATTTCTCTAAGATCTACTAATATTGTCTTTCTTGCTTTCTCTATTACCATTATTGCTCAAAATTTATGCATCGGAATCTTATTTCAACATTTGTAAAGATCGATGATTGATGGGAATTCAACTCAGGCAAAGGTTGTATAACCTCCTTTTCTATATTCATCAACAATTATTCCAAAAACCCTGACCTTTTGCCAACACTATGCCATTACTACCATCTTGGGTAGATTCCAAAGGGAAAGATCCCAGAGTAGTGAGGAGACCAATGAGAATCTATTCCAAAAATTAAAAAGAAACTAAAAGAGGGAGTTAAAGGATAAAAGGTCAATCACTAGAGAGAAGGTAGAGAAAAACAACTAAAGAGAAGGTCTAAAGCTATATGTTATAACTCAACTATCATCCTTATTATGGGATTAGCCATGAACAATCATAAATGGGTCAAAACTTTTATTCTACTATTTATGTTAATGTTTTAGCTCCTGCAAAGATTTCTTCAATAAGCAGATATGGTCTTCTTTTCCTTTAATAAGAAAACCCTTAAGTTCCTACATATAGATTTTCTCTTTGATTTCAATACATAGAAAAGTTGATTTAACATCCATCCATTTAAAATTGAGACTATAGATAGCAAAATAAGTGTCTAAAGTATGAACAAAGTTATGTTTTGCCTTACATCTTCCACTCATGGAATTCCAAATTTTTTTCCTAAAGACCTATTTGTAACTAACATTCTTCTTAACTAGTGGTCATTTTAGTGTCCTCTGAGTATTATTTTTTAAAAGGGACTCAATCTCCTTATGCATAGCTTTTATCTACTTAGCATGATCATTATAAGAAATAGATTTAGAGTATGTAGACCAAGATTTTTTTTATGTCATTATTAAGGTGTAGGCTACCAAATTAGTGTTAACAAATCTTTGCTCATTCCTAGTTTCCCTCTTTTAGTAGTAATATTGTATATCTCTTCTTGTAATGAATTTATATCTTCCTCTGTCTCCCTATTTTCTTCATCTTCAAAGACAAGGGCATGGATTAGATAAATTCCCAAATGAGGTTGTAATGTAGTTTTTGTTTGAGTGATCTGACTCTACCTTCTTTAATGGACCATATTTATACTAAGAGAAGCAACGTGCTCTTTTTTAGGTGAAAATAGAAGTTTCATTAAATATAATATTCCTATTGATTATGATATTTTTGGGATTTTGGATCTAGATACCACAAACTATATCTAATTACATCTAGTTCATATATAAGAAATAACATTTTTTTATCTTAAGCCTAATTTTTCATTTTTTGCATATACTTATACAAGATAACCAAATAAATGTAAATCAAAGTAGTTAGCAAGTTTATTAAACCATAATTCTTTAAGAATTTTAAAATAAAGAGAAATATAAGGAGAGTGATATACTAAATAATATGTTATAGATAATGCCTCAGCCTATAAACCTCAGGACAAATTAGAATTTGATAATACGCAACACCCTCTCTTTAAAAGTTTTATATTTGTGCATTCAATAATACCATTCTATTAAGGAGTTTCCACAGTTATACGACGTGTCTCTTATTATGGGATTTATGAAAATTCATTAGATTATTATCCAAAATTTTAACTATTATCAATTATGAGACACTTAATTCTTTTTTTAGTTTGATTCAAATAAGATCCTTTTATTGTTTGAATTTAACAAGATTTTTAGTTTATATTTGAGAAAGTAAACTCATACATTCCTAGAGTAGTCATGAATGAAGTTAAGCATATACTAAATTCTACCTTTGAAAGGAACTTAAGCAGGTCTATAAATATCTAAACAGAATTACTCAAAAGTATAACTAAACAAAAGTTGACTCTTTTTTGGTTCCTAAAGATACAATGCCTATATAATTCTAAATTTGTAGTAATTTATTCACTAAATAGTTTTCTATTACTCAACAAAGCTATAACTTTCTCACTAGTATTTCTTAATACCATATGTAATGACCTATTGACATCATAATCTGATTAAGGAGATTTATTTATTAAAATAGTCCTTATAACAATAGTCCCATCTAAAACATATAAAGAACAAATCTTCTTGGCAATCATTACTACTAGGGCATCCTTAGTGACTAAGAACTCCACCTCCATCATTATAACTATACCTATTATCAACAAGGGTAATCAAGGAAGTTAAATTCCTTTTTAAACATAGAATGTGTAGGATGTTTGTTAGAATTCTCACTACATTATCATCCATCTTCATTTTATTTATTCCTATATAATCAATTTGGTAAGGTTAGTTATCCCCTATTAATATAACTCCATTGTTGATAACCTGATATATGGAGAAGTAGTTCAGAAAAATGTGAAAAGAATAAGTAGTATCTAAAATTCACTTGTGATAAGGCCTAGACTTTATCTTTATCACTAAGAGAATATCTCCTGCAAACTCCCTGATGATATTAGTTTCGAGTGGTTTGCTATCATCACCTTTAGTTTTATTTTTAACTTATAATAACCAACCTTAATATATCATTTTTTCTTATAATAATGATAATTAAAATTTTTGTTTTTTTTTGCATTTTGATTAGTACCTTGATTTTAAGGTTTTAGAATTTATTATACTAATTTTACCTTTAATAACCAAGTTTTTATATTTATTTTGCCTAAACTATCTTAAAATTCTTTTGTTAGTGAGATCCTTTAAAAATCAAGATGCTTTAACATTTTTCAAAGTGATAGTCTTCCTATCATAAATTAGAGTCAATTTGAATTACTTATATTGCAGGGATAATAAACACAAAAATATAGGTTTTGGTCCTCCTCCTCAATTTTAATCTCTATATTTTCTAAATTAATCATTGTTAGACCATGGATAACACACAAAAGGGTTGAATTTTGTATGTTCACATTTTACCTTAATTAAAATATACTTAATAACTTGTCTATTCTAATGAATGATTATAGAAATTCAAACATTATAATCATAAATCAATCACAATAATAGCTAAAGAGATCATGAAAAAGATATTAAAATAATTTTTAGTGGTTTAATCAAATAATTATTGGTTTACATGCATTTTCTAGTCTTCACTTGAAAATCCATTACTTTCTTCCTTTAGTGGCTAAAAAGCAATTCCCCACAAAATATTGTCTTTAATATAAATGAAGGATAATCCTTTATAAATTTTGTTTAAGGTTAAGAGGAATCCTCATATTTTATATCAAACAATTTCACCTATTGTAACAATTACATAATCATATAACTTAAAAAATCCTTCTCTTACTCACACTAATGAATAAAGACTCAAATATATGTTATGTCATGTACACCTGTATTCTTTAGCCTCTAAAGTCTATTATTAACCCTATATGATACCCAACCTTCTTCTCCATCTCATTTTTGGTTTATATATACTCAAAACATTATAAAATAGTCACTAGGAATAAAAATTAGTTGTTATAACATATATTAATATTAACATTAGTTAATATTTCTACCATATTAGTCAAGCATTCTGTCATTGGTTAACCAATATGGTTATAAACTTGTGGTACATGTTACTAAAAGATATTGGTCAACCATATTACTATACTAGTTGACCAATCTATCTAAAACTCTAACATTAATTACCCAAATCATATTAGTTGACCAAACTTTCTAAAACATGGCTTCAAATCTTTTCAAATATCTTCAAAGGGAAAAATACATTCTTTTGACCAAAAATTGATCTAAAA
Organism: Erythroxylum plowmanianum; assembly: GCA_025531925.1. Lineage (NCBI taxonomy): Eukaryota > Viridiplantae > Streptophyta > Magnoliopsida > Malpighiales > Erythroxylaceae > Erythroxylum > Erythroxylum plowmanianum. The sequence continues at coordinate 5,914 of JANVCQ010029992.1, forward strand.
TCTTTTCAAAAGTTCTAAAAAGTAATTTAGTACATCAAGTTTTAAATATTCCCAAATTTTCTCTTGATTATGATAAGTATATGAAATATTTTCTAAGTGTAAATGATCATGTAATGATTAAAATTGTAACTCATTGAAATGACAAAGATAAGGTTACAAGAAGAATTACAATGATTTACTTAAATCTTGATGTAATTAATTCCTTCTTATTCATAGTTCTTCAAATAAACTTAATACATGGTTTACTTTGCTTATTTTCTTCATCAAATGATTGCTTAATTGATTCAATTATATCTTTTCCTCGCTTTACCCTTCCATTGATCTTGATCTTGATCTTTCATAAATTAGATCATTAATGTCACTATCCATAAAAAATATTAGTAGTAATATATTTTGTTACCAACAAAACCCTATATTAAAACCTTAGTTAGTTTAACAATCACAATATAATAAAATTCATAAACTCAAATTTTAATGGAGGTACTTATAACATTCACAATACAAACAATGTTGTTTCTTAGTCAACTTACAAGTGAGAATCTTTCACAAATATTGTTGAATCTAATTTATCTATATAGATTGTATCTTTTTCTTCCTAAGTAATGATGATTGCAATTTGCTTTACACTAAGATAACTTTCATCTTAACTTTCTACAAAGAAAAATTGATTGAGCAGTCAAACTTATCAATATTAAACTTTGTTATCATTACATTTTCCTTAAAGCAATTCATAGTTTATAGCTTTGTTATTAATTTAATACAGGTAAATATATTATATTAGCAAAAACACCCCAATGTGTTAACCTATTTATAATAATAAATAACTTGACAAGAATATAACTATGAAATGGAGGAAACAAGACATATAGATTTTATATGATGACTATGCCTATGTATATAGGAGAAGGAGGATGAAAACTTTCATTATAATAATTTTTGTAGTGCATATAATGTGTAGAAGATGATTTCACACTCAAACTTAATAATTCACAGACACCTGAAACCTTCACAGTCAAACTTAATAATTCACAAATTCCTAAAACCTCAAACAATATATATATATATATATTTGTCTCTAACTCACTCTTTTAGAATTTGAAAGTTGATAATTTGAACTATTGATGCATAGGCTATTTAAAGGTCAATGTAATAAGATGTTAAAGAAAAGAGCCATGCATATATTGTTATTGCTTTCAATGTCTAATGTTTCTAATATAGAATATTTCATCTTACAGTTTATAAGACACATAAATAAATTATTATGCATAAATAAGTAGAAAAATGCAAGTGGGTGGCTACTTTAATTACTTATTCAAGACACATTTACACCATTCTGCTTTGCTTGCATTGGATGAAGACAACTATTAACTAAAATTTAAGAAATGTGTGTTTTGTTATAAATATATTGTATTACATTATTTGATCAATATATTATCTATCAATTTCTCTCCATTATTTATGATTTAATAGATAATATAAATTGTCTTGATTTTATCTTAGTCTGTATATATCATTTACTTAGACTTTGCCTATAAATAGGCATGTAACTCTTTACTCTCATATTTTCTAAGTTATTGTCAAAGCTTCTTTTGGTCTCATTATATCCACCATCATTAAAGCTTGTTAGTTCTTGTAGTCGTTAAATACCATTTATTGTCACTATTGGTGATGTCACAGTTGATGCACATCACTTTGATCTCCATTATGACCCCACCATAGGATTCCTTATCTTGGGATCACCAATATGATATTATCCTTATTTTATTCATCAAACTAATCTTGTTATAGGTACACATCCTCCACTCATTTACTACCTTAGATGTTATGACTTGTCCCAATCAAATAACTCTACATGTCAAGTGTTCCATTATGTTCTAATTAGATATCTCTATGTGTCAATGTAAAAAATATGTGTTTTCAGCAATACATTGTTTTCTAACAAAACTTTGACACATATCCATATCTATTTACCTCTTTGTCATTCAAACATTTCTTGTCATGCCATGTCATCTGGATCTAATTATTCGTTCAGCCATTTAGTTTGACTTGAGTTTATTGATTCATGATTGGATAATTTTTACTTATAAATATTTATAAGTATTAACCATAAATGTACAGGATAGCGATAACTAGCACTGACAAGTATGCGTTAATCGCACAAGGATTGTAAGGAATATTATTAAACCTTTTTATATTATCTAACCACTAAATCATGTTGTGAAATTGTTTGAAAATTAAAAAAAAAACAAACTAAACTAAAGTTGACCAATAATGAACTCAGATAAAGAAAGTAGTACAAATAGTCAATATCAAATAAGTAGTACCTTAGTGATGAATCCCCCTAAGATATCTTAAACACTAAACTTTTATCATGCAATTAAATTATTAATTATTAGATCGTGAAAATTCTTATATTATGTTAATATCTTTCTCAAGATCATTAACAACAAACTCTCCGTTGATTATTTGAAATCTCTTTCTAGTTAAAACCCCTAAGATTGTATTATTGATTTGTAAATTTCACTATTAGGTTTAACACTAATTCAAAGGATTTAAGTCAACCCACCTCTAGGTTTACATGAAACTTCTTCCAATTATGGTAGATCTATTCACACGAAAGGATTTCTCAATCTCAATCATATGAAGTCGGACATTGGACTAATATTTCAAATATATCAATTCAATAATATTACATAATTGAATCACAACAAATCAATCAAATAAAATTGCATTGAATAAAATATTATATCATATTATCATCACAACTTATGGTTCATCACACCTAAGCATTAAAAGATTTAGTCCCTAAATATAGAAAAAAATCCAATAGCAAATATTCAGAAGAACAAATAGAAATAAAAGAATTTATGTTCTATATCTCCCTTTTGTCTCTAATGAATCTTCTGGCAATTTGTATTAAAGGATACTCTCTATTGGATCTTGTGACCTATTCTTCATGTTTTTCTTGTCCTCTATTTAGAACTACCTCTTCTATATGTTTCTTATGAATAAAAAAATGCTTATAATATGCCTCTTTTATACATTTCAATAATATCTTTTTATAGTAAAAATTAGGGTTTCTGGGATATACATTGTCACTTAAACAACCTTAATTCATGATTTTACACGGTCGCAGAGACTTACAAAGGCAATATAATTATGTTGTTGAAGATCCACACATTTACAATAACTTACACAGTCATTGTACACAGTTGTGTAAGTCCATAATTGCTCTAATTCTTCTATTACATACCATAATTTCACCCAAATACATCTCCTCTCAGTCTATAAAGGCAATTATCACCTACAAACACACTTTCAGTAAAATAAGTACAAAAAATACTATAAAAATAATAAATAATAAGTAAAACACACTAAATATGGGTACATAAATATAGTCAATTAATCATTTATCAAATATCTCCACATTTAAGCTTTTTCTTGTCCTCAAGCAAATCATAATCTAAATCATCAAACTTATAAATATTCATCCCTTATTAACCTTAACCTATCCATCCATACTCCAAATCATCATATCATATAAATCAAATTAACATACAATTAGATTCATGTCATTATAAAACCAACCTTCATAAGTCAATACCAAGAGCAATCATAAAGATAATCTTTTTGAAGTCAAAAACATAAATTTTTACACCCTTAATAAGGATTTACTCAATGCGCTCAAAATGTTTCAGGTGAAGAGTGCACGAATTCTCAAATCAATACATAGAAGGAATCTTAACCATAAGCTTGCAATAAAATAATATCTCCACCATTTATAAGTAAGCTAGAAATAAAAATCAAAAGCTCTTAATGCAAGGTTTTGAATTAAATCACACGTTAATATAGAATTCATGTACAATATACAAAATACATAAGAAGGGGGTTGAATTGTGTATTCTTCTCGTGAATACAAAAACCTTTGATGTTTCTTGAAATGAACTTTTACAACTGTTAAAGAATACCACAAATATTAAACAAAAAATAGCTACGCATTTAAATCGCAAATAGTTTCTATATACTTGTCTGAAAATAAGAGAAATTAAAAGTTAAACGTTAGAAGATAGACGCTGTGATTTTTATACTGGTTCACCCTAAACCTTAGGCTACGTCCAGTTCTCAGAGTTCATTCGAGATTTCACTATACTTCAACAATTTTACAAGTATTCTTTCTTCCCTTCCAAAGCCTCTTCAAATCTCTTATACAAAGTATTCTTTCTGCTATCTTAGCCTCTCCAGGCTCTTAGCCTTTTCTTTCTCTTACTAGAAAGATATTGTGAGCTTTTTGTTACAGTAGAATTTGCTCTCTTGTATCGCACTTTTGAATACAGAATTTTTCTTTGTAAGTAAAAACTTGAAAGCTAAAAGATTGTTCAGTCTTCGATTACGACTAGTATTTATAACCTAAGTCTCCAACTACTTCTTGATAATTGCTTCTTGCTTCTTGTAGAAACCGTTATTCAGTTGAGTTTTGTAACTAACTCTAACTTACTAACTATCAATGTACTAGAGTATCTTCATCTTTGTATCGTCTGTACTTTTCTCTTCTTCTGTGTTTTCCACTTCTTCTATGTTTTCCACTTCTTTTGTGTTTTTCGTTTCTTTTGTGTTTTCCGCTTCTTCTGTGTTTTGTACTTGTTCTGTGTTTTGTACTTCTTCTGTGTTTTCTACTTTTTCTATATTTTCTGGTTCTTCTGTGTTTTGAGTAGATGGAACGGGCACTGTTCATCTATCGTCGTCACAACGTTCTTCGAGCCTGTTCTTGGTAGAACACAATGAAAAGTTAGCGCATGTAGAACCCTAGCCTTCGAAACAAGAGTTGACGCCTCTTTGTCCTTTGGGTCACTACTTCCATAGAGTTGTTGATTGATATGTGCTTTCTCTACACTACTTTTAGTCATCCATCTTGTGTTATGAGACACCTCTGCTCCAACAAATGGACATTCAATAACTTTCTCGATTAACTCCATTGTCACAATAACCGACAGTCTATCCACTGTTGATACTAGAGTATCGTCTACTACTTTTACATTCTTCCCAAACACATATACTTCATTCAGGTAGACTGTTTGATGAACTTGATAGAAATTTTTCCATCCCATAGCATCAATTTCTGGTTCAATATCCATCTGGTTCTTCTCTAAGGAGTAGAAATCAACATGTCTTCCATAAATCATAGATTGCTCCATTGTGATCTGTAGACAACAAAAACTAAACACAAAAATGTATTTTTCTGTATCTGAAGATGAGAGTGTAAATAGAAAGAACTTGATATCAAGAACAGAGTAATGAAACGTTTTGTTGAGAGCTCTGCAAAAGTTGATTTCAGAGTATTTCAAGAATATTCTAGAGTAGGTGATGTTCTGAACCTTTTAAGAGGATTTCCCTCTAATACCTTCTCTTGAAAAAAATTACCGTCTGTGACTTACAGTTACTGTGCTCTTGAAAACTTACAACTTTTTATTTTCCTTGCTAAGAAAATCATCTGGGTCATAACGTGTCAGAAGATTGGTCACTCAACACTACCATGTTCATGTTTCATCTGATTTCTTTAAATCTTTCTTCATTCAAAGGCTTAGTGAAGATATATGCCCATTGATGATTTGTCTCAACAAACTGTAGACTAACGATTCCCCTCTGCTCATAGTCTTGTAGGAAATCATGTCTAACTTCGATATGTTTTACTCTCGAATGTTGTATTGGATTCTTCGATAGGTTGATAGCACTTGAGTTGTCATAGAAAATTGAGATTTGTTCTTCTTGTATTGAATAATCTTCTAATTGATACTTGATCTATAACGTCTGTGAGCAACAGCTTGCAGCTGACATATATTCAGCTTCTGCTATTGGGCCTCGAATTTTATTTATTTATTCTTATTTTTTAATTTAATTATTCTATTATTTTTTAGAGTTGAGTTTTTAAATTAGCAAGTATGAATGGGGTATTGAATGTAGAAATTAGAAATTAAAATGAAGTGTTAGAATTAAATTAGCTTAA
>JANVCQ010030029.1:0-11912 GCA_025531925.1 Erythroxylum plowmanianum
AACACAATTGTAATGTGAGAGAATTAAGTGTAAAATACTTCAAATCCATAAAGAAATAAGTCAAATTAAATTCAATTAATCCTAAAATCATCTGCAAATAATTTGACTTATCAAAAAGCTACTAAATTAAACGAGGGAAAGATATCCCTGCTATATCCTCAAGGAGAATGGTGAGACACCCTACAGGGGGGTGTTGAAAGGTTGTAGTGTTGCTAGTGCTAAAGAATATGAATTTGAAAATCAACTGGTGCATAGTTGGCTTCCTTGAAAATTTGACGTCATTCACTACTCGTTTCACACCAAAAAAAAGGATAATGTGAGAACTTGAGGAACTCAAATTGATATCTGATAATATCTTATAAATAGAATGCATAAGGCCTTTGACATGCATGCATTCACTTTCTTCCCAATCATTAAAGTTGTTTTCAGTGCTCAATCTTTCTTTTGAATGCTTAGACAACTAAACAATTCTCGACTTCTTGAATTCCACCTTTCACCTAGAGGACTGCTCCAAATTTCTCCTGTGCGTTGTTGAAAGTTTTAGTATAATCAAGCCATTAAGTAAGGAAGAAAGATATGTGGAGGCTAAGGATTGGTGAACGTGTAAATAACCCTTGTACCTATAGTCCTTAGAACTTGTCCCTTCATAAGTTTTATGAAACTTAAATATTTTCCTGGCCTAACAGATGATGTTATAAGCTATCAAGTATTAGTCCTGTGACATTTTGTGAATTTGATGATTTCTTTTCCTCCATAATTAACAAATGTAGTAATCAAAGGTTATTCTAATAAAATCTCATCACTTTTCATCTTTCTTATCATTTTGCTAATCCACTTCAAGATATCCAGTCAACCAGTAACAACACAAAACAAATTCAACATATGCTGAATTTTGGACTATAATCACTACAAGAATAACATACTATTCATGACATTTTTTGATAAAATGTCGCGAAGTGTTAAACGTCATGACAAGTTCTAATTTTTCTAAAACATTGCGGATTTGTAACACTTTCCACGACTTTTTATCAATAAAACGTCGCGAAATAGAAACTGTGACGTTTTGTTGAAGAAAACGTCATGGAAGGCTTAATTAAACCATTTTGGTTATTTGGTTTTTCTTAAAACCTACCTGAGTGTTTTCTTATCCCTCGTCCCCCCGCCCCGGGGCATGCGTGCTATTTCGACCTTTGGTCTTCCTCCTCTAGATCTCCGTCGTCTGTCCTTCCTCTATATGTTCTCCACCATGGCATTTGCAAGGTTTTCGTTTGCAAGGAATTGTTACAATTGTTGAGTAGCTTTTTTTATTTCTTTGTTTCATATCTTATCTTTCTACTTGTGCTTGCGTTCGTCATCATTAGAGCCCTTGATTCTTAGGTTTTCGTGTGCAAGGTATTGTTCCCTTTGTTGAGTAATTTTTTTAATTTCTCTGTTTTGTATCTTATCTTTCTACTTATGCTTGCATTTTCTTATCTCAGAACGATTATGTAACTTAAGGATCCATGCAAGAAAGAACCGAAGTAGCGGTTCACAGCTTTGGATCTAAAATAAAATGACATACATAGTTATTGTATTTCACCTTCACATTCTTCAGTTTGTTATTTTTGTCGTTTTAATGTCTAAAACACAGCACTTTACCTTTTTGTCTTAAATTCCAGAAATCTCGTCAGCAGGAAATTATATTCCCTTTAACCCACTTGCTTACTGACTACCAATAAAAACCTTCATTTTGGTTTTGGGTTTTGGGTTATCAATTTGGGGATTATTTTAGGCATTTAGGGCTAAGTTTTTGAAGGACAAACAAGATGCAGCAACCACAACCATAGCCATAGCTGATGATCCCCATGATGCCTTCTCTTTCGCCTGCCAATATCACCACCAAACATATCCAAAAAGTGTAGTTTTGGGTGTTTATTTTATCACTTATCTTTAATTGTTTGCTTATTTGTTTGTATACCTGTAAAGTTGTATATTATGTAGTGGAAACTTGGTAGTTTTGAGCTTCTTGATGATTATTCAAGTTTACTCAGTAAAAACCATATCTATATTTTTCTTGTTGTCATCAAAATAATCAATTCTTTTGATCTTTAAATAATTTCCAAGCCAATAATTTCAAGCTTGTTAGTATGTACTTCCATCATGACATGTATGCTTATAGAATGATTTGTCATTTCAATAACCCAGAAGGAATTAAATTTCTATGTGCAGATATGGAGGTGGATCATACTGATGTTAGAATTTTGCTGCTAGCGTGGTAAGTTCCATTTGGTTGCCTAGATATCATGCTTCAAAAACTTTATTAAGCTTTAATCTTAAATAGATGGCTATGTATTGCAGGAAAATGAGAGCTGAAAAGTAGGGATACTTTGCTCTGGTAAAGAACATTAGTCTCTTTGAATATCAATCTATTTTCTATTTTTTGCTCAATTGTTTTAGGTTAACGCATTCTAATAGGGTCTATGTGCACACTTACTAATAGATGGTTTAGACATTCCTGAATCCTTAATAGTTTTGTGTCCCTTTTTTCTAGAAATTTTCTCAATTTAATTACTATTTTTGATTCAAATATGGATCTTAAATATTTCACAAACCATTATTACTTCTCCATATTATAAACTCATATAATACTATTAATAGGAGGAGTGGTATAGGGGCCTTAAAGCACTAATGGCTGATACTGTAAATAAATTGAAGAAGGCCTTTCATGAGCTAAGGAAAGAGGTATATGATAGCTTTCTTTCATGAGCTAGGGAAAGAGGTACATGATAGCTTTCTTTCTTTCTATTTTTTTGTCTAGTTTGCTTCATTTACAACAGCATGAGATGCATCTTAGTGATGGCTTATAAGTATGCAACACTTTTGACATTATATTTTCATCTTATCAAGGTCATGAAGCCATCAAACTTTGTAGATTTCTATTCGTATGCATTTTAATATTGCCTAACAGGTATTGGAAATTCAAAGCAGCAATTATTTGCTATTTGAAATATTGCCCTTCTAGCCAGTATTTATGCAACTTTGGTTTTGCAATAAATTGGTGCAGAGGAAAAACTAAAAAGTATAGACATAGAAAGCATCTGCCAATTACTGGATCTTGTTTTAGGTTCCCATTTTCATACCCAGGAGGATTATTTTATCTAGTACCTATGAGTGGTTAAATTCTTCTGTACATCCTTTCTGAAGTTGCTATAGATTCATAAATAATATATGGTCATAAACTTGGATCAGTGGATGGGCCTTTACTGATTTTGCAATGAGGTACTACCTACATTTAGCTCGACTGCTCTGAATTTCTTGTTCACATCATAGTAGAACTTCCCGCGCTGTCTGTTCATTTTCTTATTTTATGATGATGTTACAAAATCTATACTTGATCACTTATAAGAATCATGCATGCTCTCAATATGCATTCTCAAAAAATTCAAGGACTGACGATACTAAGTTCTGAAGATAGAAGTCATTCTGCATATCAATTTCTAGTGGTACATGAATGATCACTAACTCTAAACTGGATCACCAAAGCATTCATGTAGAATAACAATGCTAACAATAGTTTCATTTTTCACTAGGCATCTCAGGAGCCAAGCTATAGGTAATTGGATATATTTAACATTCCAGAGGAAAGAAAATGAAAAAACAGAGATCTTAGGAGTGAAACATTTTGTTAGCCTCTTAGAGTCCACTACAAAATTTCAAAAGTGACCAGTTTTTTACTAACATCAAAAGAACTTGCAACGTGAAATATGGACTGACCAATAATAAGATAGTGAACATAAAAAAATCACATTCTTATCACTATTGAAAAAATAGAATAAACTACGTTTAAGATCAGACAAACATATCCAAATAATATAGCTTTGAATTTCTAACCAACTCTCTCTACTTTTGTCCTTAGCTTCTTTCTCATATTTTTGGATTGCCCTTTCATCAACTTGACCACTAAGGAAAAGTATCTGCCCTCCAGTAGTAGATTTCCCAGCATCTGCAACCAGAATGTGAAAATTAAATTTAAGAATGGAAAAGGCAAACATACTAAACTTGTACCAAGAATATATATGATTCCTTTAATGTTTCTATATGTTATGTGCCTTATAATTGTAGTTGCCAAGTGAAGCTGTGGTTAGTCATGTACTTGAAGCTCCACAGCTATGTGAATGGATTAAAGGGGCCACTATTGTTGGGAATCCTGATACTTTGCTTTTAGCTTTGGTTAGTCATGTACTTAAAGCTCCACAGTTGCTATTGGTGAAGACATAGTGTCAGCTTGTAGTAATCAAAAGAAGCACAAGAAAAGTCAGAAGTCTAATTCATTTAAGGAAGAAGTTTCAAACAATATCTAGTCCTTTAGTGAAGTTGTCATAGAGGGATCTCTTCTTCAATCATCTCACGACCGCAAGCACTTGGCATTTGATATACTGCTACTTCTTCCCCCAAAATTACCTACAACATTTCTTCCTTATCTTATGTCTTACAAACTTGTACAATGTTTGATGGATGTTCTTTCAACAAAGGACTCTTGGTAGGTAGATGATAGATGAACCTTCAGATTAATTAGTGCATTATGACATATTTGCGAATTGCAATTAGTATATTTTGATATTAATTAGTGTATTAAATATGTTTACGAATTACAATTAAATAATACATTGTCTGCAGTTACGAAATTCTTATGATATATGAATAATTATTAAAGTTAATGATATATTAAAAAATTGAAGAATTATTAAATGAATAAAATTCATAAATAATATTGAATAGTTATTAAACAAATAAGATTAAAAAATTGTATTTCAAAAATAATTATTAAAATTGAAAAATATTAAATTAATATGATTTTCGAAAAAAAAATACAAATAATAATTAAAATGTCGTGGAAGACATTCCGTGATTTTTCCAAAAAAATTTGTTTTTAAAAACATCGCAGAATGTTAGAGATTCCGCAATTTTTTTTAAAAACATCACAGATTGTCTAAACTTCCAGTGACATTTTTATAAACGTCGCGGAATGTCAATATTTTTCGTGATGTTTTACATAAAATGTCGTAGAAACCTTTTGTCTACACCACATTCTGCAACGTTTTTGTGAAGTTTTTGGACATTCTGTGACGTTTTAAAAATGTCGCAAAATGTCTTGTTTTCTTGTAGTGAATGAAGTTGAAATTTCACATTGGAAATAAAGATGAGAGATGGTTTGAGGAGCAGATTTACATTGAATACATTAATGATATAAAATATCCAGGGCCATTTCTATTGTTTTATAGGCCCTGGGCAAAATAAAAAAAAAAGCCCCAACAAATCGATAATGTACTTAAGTTTACATGTTTGTATGAAACATAAATGACTCAATTTATAAGTGTACATACTCAACAAAATATTAGATGACCATAACATCAGCTAATAATATCTTACAAATATCATTAATAATAAAATAACTAAAAATAATAACAGTAACGACAAAATAACAATAGCAACAATCAAACAGCAATATTAGATTGCAAAAATCTAAGAAAATTACACTAATAAATACACAGAAGATTATGATTTATGAAAAATAATTTTTCGTACATTTTTGGATATAAAATTATTAATAATATTATCAAGATTAATATTGTCCAACATATTCTTGTCAATACATAATAGTTCTCTGCCTTTTGATCCTTTCTAAATATTCTTAGGAAAATTGTGATGGTGTAGAAATAAAGATGGTGAAATTATATTTTCTCTGGCTATCGGAAATGTGGATTTCTAAGCCATTGGATGTACTTAAGAGGTCTAAGGGAGCATTTTGAACACGAGTTCTTCACAAGTGGCTTATCTTCAATTTTTCTGTTGATTTTTTCTTTAATTTTCTAGGAAGTGAGAAAAAGAAGAGATCTTGGGATATATAGATACAGGTTTGTCATGTGGCATCTTGACAAAATCTATGCAGTTGATAGGAAATGGGCCTAGCATATGCTTTGACTTGATTGACCAATATGTTGTTGAATGAGTCTCTCGGCATGAGAAAGGGATGAGAATGGGGCCCCTTTTTTATGATGGGCCCTGTGCAGGTGGAAATATCAAAGCATCTGTCTTTTGTCATTCTGTGTTTAGTCTCTGTTATGTCAAATTCATCCTTAGAATGAGAGGATTTTCATTGATCAAGTGGTCGTACTAGCTACTGCTTAATGTTGTACTCACATAAATGGCAATTGATCTTCTGTGACAATTTTGTGTCAAGGATCTGATCTACACATTTAAGGCAAATAGAGATAAATGTGTTGACTGATATCTCTTCCAATAATTTAGTTGGCTTATTAAGGGTTTATTTAAAATTGTCGACAGAAAAGTGGTACGTGTCTTTTGCCTTTGCATTTAAGATTCAAACATGTAACTTAAATGTATGAAAGAAATATTATATTTAATTAAAATTTTATAATAAAAGATAATTAGATATCATTACATTAAATTTTAATAAATAAAATATTTAGATTAAATTATCATGTTTTAAAATTATTCTAAATAATAATAGGTAGGTGGTGCAATTAATAATTTGCTTTGATAAAAATATATAATAATTTATTTGAAATTTCGCATGTCAATGAGCCCCCAATTTAAGCCTACAATGAGAAAATTTAAATAGAATGCATAAGGCCTTTGACATGCATGCTTTCACTTTCTTCCAATCATTGAAGCTGTTTTCAGTGCTCAATCTCTCTTTCGAATGCTTAGACAGTTAAACGGTTCTCGATTTCTTGAATTCCACCTTTCACTTAGGACTGCTCCAAATTTCTCCTTTGTGTAGTTGAAAGTTTTAGTATACTCAAGCGTTCAAGTAAGGAAGAAAGATATGTGGAGGCAAAGGATTGGAGAAGGTGGCAATAACCCTTATTTATTCTCCACAAACAACTAAGTTGGTAGACAGATATGGGAGTTTGATCCAAACGCTGGTACTCCTGAAGAGCGAGCTGTGGTAGAAGAAGCTCGCAAAATTTTTCATGAAAACAAGTTCAATGTCAAGCCCAGCTCCGCCCTTCCTTGGAAATTCCAGGTATATATATATGTAAACATAAGAACGTTCCTGTTTAATAGTTTCTTCCATAATCACTTTTTTAAGGTTTGTACAGGTTTTCAGGGAGAAAAACTTCAAACAAACAATACCCCAGGTGAAAATTGGCGATGGAGAAGGGAGAACGTGCGAGAAGGTCACAGCTACAGTAAGGAGAGCTGCAAGTTTCCTGTCAGCTTTGCAGGGAGACGACGGGCATTGGCCATCTGAAAACTCAGGCATATTGTTTTATTTCCCGATCTTTGTAAGTAAACATAAAACAATGTTGTCAACGCATGATGATTTGTACAAATATGTTTATCTTAACAAGAAGCATTCGAATCCTGATGAAGAATGTTCTCAATCTCATAAAAGTTAAAATAATATAGAATATCAGTTAAAACATTTAGGTTGAATAATTTCTTAGTGAGTATGTCATTGAAAGGTCTCAAGTTCAATTTTTACCATCTTTATTTATGATGAATTTATTACATGTTGCATTTATTGTTGAATTTATTATATAATACATTTGTCTAAATCTCATCCCCCTCGTTTGAAGTGAGTTTATGATATGTTATAACTTTTTTTATTAAAAGAGAAAGAAAAATACAGTAACGTTAAGCCACAATTCTAAGGAAAGAGATCCCAGCAATATCCTCTAACAGGATACTAAGACAACCCATAGGAGGCAAATGAAGAAGATGAAGTCCGACCTCAAAAGACTTCACATAGTTTACGAGCCAATCAGCCAGCCCATTTCCTTCCCGATAAACATGACGAGTCTTCACAATCCAGTCTCTAGCAATCAAGTTCTGAATTCCTAGCACTAAAGAACACTTCATATCTTGTATGTTTCGTGAAGATGAGAGGATATTAATGACAACTAATGAGTCCACCTCTAACTCAATTTGCCGGTAGCTAAGATCCCAAGCAAGCATCAACCTAGAGAAAACTCCACAGAGTTCAGTAGAAACAGATGTACAGAAGCAAATATTATGAGTGAAACCTCCTAACCAAACCCCAGCACTATCCCTAGAACACCACCTGCTGCAGCCCAAGAAGAAGAGGATTTGTAAACCCCGTAGTGTTTAGCTTAACCCAGGAAGGAGGGGGGTCTAGACCAGCCTATCAATTTTTCCATCCGATGTCCTGTCCTATCCAAAGCATAGCTGAACAGAACTCTAACTTTATAAATCCAATATACATAATCAAGGAAAATTAAATGAGGATTAGAAGGCCATATGAAATGTGCATCAAAGATGCATTTCTTGCGCCAAAACCTGAGAAACCAACACGCAATACCAAAGATCACCGATCATTTGAACCCATACACCTCATTCTTGTTTGTCAAGTTATATCTAAGCCAGTTATGCTTGCTCATACTAAAGAAATTATCATTGGCTATTAACCGGGGAAAAGACAACCATAAAGACCGAGCACAAGGACAATCCCTCACTGAATGGATCTTCAACTCACTACCTCCACAACTTGGACATGAATCCTCCATAGATAAATGTCGTATGCATCTTTGTTGGTTAGATAGAAGCCTTCCTCTTAAAGGGAGCCAGAGGAAAGCTCGGATTCTTTGAGGTCTTGACCACTTCCAAATTAACTTCTAGTAGTTGTCCTCTTCTTGAATATTGTTCTTTTTGATCAAAGTGTATGCAGAAGCATTGGAAAAAAAATCCCATTCTTAGAAACTCCCCAAACTATCCTATCTTTACCATGAGCGTTGTTGGGGGGAATGATGCCAGCAATAGCGATACAAACCAACGCCGACAACAAATCCTGGAATAGCTCCCATCTCCATCCACCAAAGTCATCCACAAAATGTTTCACCGGTAGATTAATCATCTCCTATGGAATCATTGCCGTGGCAAGCATAATTAGGGGACCCAAATCATGAACCAAAGTATTTAACCAAAATCTCGTAATAGCTCAATTACCAACTATCCATTTGATACCATTCAAAACATACTGTCAAACTGAAGCAACGCTTCGCCAAATCATCGAACCCCAGCTGAACTAAGGGTAAGAGGCAAGCTATTTATATCAAGCTTGTACTTAGCAGTTAAAATCTTGGACCTATAGAGCATTGGGATTAGTAATCAAAGCCTAGCCAAGACTTGTTAGAAGTGCATCATTGTTTGCTCAAATTCTTCTAAGGCCGAGACCATCTGATTCCTTGGGCTTACAAATGTTATCCCAATTGACCAAGCTAGATTTTCTTTGATCAGGCTTAGATCCCCATAGAAACATAGGCATGATTTTTTCCAAATCATCACAAAGCTGCCATGGAAGTCTAACAGTTTGCATTGTATAGATAGGCAAAGCTGAAATCACTGATTGAATTAAAGTTGCCCTGCCTACTAGGGATAGATGCTTGGATGTCCATCCTTGAAGTCGTTGCTGTACCTTGTCAAGAATATACTGGTATGTTCTCTTAGTAGTGCGCTCATGAATTAAATGCACCCCAAGATATTTGCCGAGGTTTTCTGCTAGTTGAAACCCCAAATTCTTACTTATAGAACTTGCCAAAGGATGAGACACATTATTTGAAACATAGCACTGAGTCTTTTCCTTGCTTACCTTTTTTTCCAAAAACTGTGCTAAAAGCATCTAAGATCTCCTAAATGAAGCTAATCCGATCATCTTTAATCTCAGCAAAGAAAATGAGATCATCAGGAAAGAATAAATGTGATAGGCTAGGGCCCCCTAACTTAACTTAATTGGTTTCCATCTCCTGTGATCCACTACATTATTAATTGAATGGCCCAATCTCTCCATGCAAAAGAAGAAGATGTACGGTGAAATAGGATCCCCTTGCCTAATTCCATGAGTCGGAGAAAAAGTTTTCGAGAGATCACCACCCCAACTCACTTGCATAGAGATTGTGAAAATGCATTTTATAATAATACTAACAAGCTCCATAAGCAACCTAGCATCAATAAGAGTGTCTAGAATAAAATCTCAGTTCAACTGATCATAAGCCTTTTCTAAATCCACCTTAATAGCAATAAAACGGGTTTTGCCCTTCTTCCTTCTCATTGTATGAAGAACTTCCTGAACAATAACAATGTGATCCTACGCCTAGGGACAAAACTGCATTGAGTAGGTTTGCATAAGAATTGAGCTAGTTAGCCACTACCTTGGAAATCGCCTTGTACACTACCGAACAAAGACTGATAAGGTGAAATTGTTGAATCGAGATTGGGGAAGGGATCTTAGGGATCAACACAAGAATAGCCCAATTAAACTCTGATTCCCAAGATTCAAGTCTAAAGACTTGCTGAATAAAATCCACCAGAGAAGATCCAACCATTTCCCACTATTTTTGGAAAAAGAGAGCATGGAAGCCATGAAAACTAGGGGCCTTGTTAGGATCCATATCAAAGACAACATTTTTCACTTCTTCAGCTTGAACCGGGCATCCCTATTTGAGCATAGCCTCGCTAGGTAATGGTGGAAAGGCTCCTCTAATCTGAATATCCAATGTTCCTGATTCCTTTTTGCTATATAACTTCTCAAAGAAAACTTTAGCCATATTCTTAAGGGCATTAGGATCTAAAACCATATTCCCATCATCGTCTCCAAGGGAGTTAACTCGAGCCTGTCTTCTCTTCGTCATAGTAGTTGCATGGTAAAATTTAGTATTACGGTCACCATACAAAATCCATTGACACCGAGCTTGTTGATGCCAAAAAAGCTCCTTTCACATAAAACTTGCTCTAGTTCTGATTGAAGAAAGGCTTCTAGTTCCCTTAGAATGGTAGATTTTCAATTTTCAAGGTTTCTTTGGATGCCCTCCAATCTTGCCAGAAGCTTGTTTTTGCTTTGGAAAATATTTCCAAATTCAGTTATGTTCCATCCCTGCAGCTTTCTAACAAAATCCATCAAAGATCCACAGTAATCATTATGATTAGGTCTCCAATTGGTTTTTGTAAAAGATGCAAAAGTTTTGTGGGTTAACCATGCAGATTGAAATCGAAACTGAAACTGCCCTAAAGTGGAAGAAGTCTGATTACCAAACCAATAAAGGGCAATGATCAGAATTAATAAAAGGGAGATGCAATACAGTCGTATTATGGAACAACTCCTACCATTGATCATAACAAAGAGCCCTATCAATCCTTGCCTTCACATTACCCCTCCTCCAAGTGTATCTTGGTCCAGAAAAACCAAGATCATGCAAACAAGCACTTTGAATACACGCTTGAAAGAGTTTATTAACCACTGGTTGTACTCGAGATCCTCCTCACTTTTTTGCAGTTTGAAGCTTGGCATTAAAATCTCCCCTAGTAACCAGGCCCCAATCGTAATACGAGCAATTCTTTGAATATTCTTCCATAGGTAATTTTGGAGATGGTACTTCGGGCTTACATAAATAGCTATAAAGAAAAAAGGTTGTCCTTCTCGAACAATTCTGACATGGATAAACTGTCTGTGAGTCGCCAAAATCGTGACTTCAGTGTCTGTCCTCCACAGTAGCCATATACTACCTAAAAAACCTTCTGTCTCCAACCTAAAAGAATGAGTAAAGCCCAAACTACCAATAACTTTATCCCCCCGATATCCACTAATCTGAGTTTCAGATAAAACAATAAAGAAAGACTTATGCAGCTGAACAAAATTCATTAAAATAGGCTTAAAGGCCTTACCTCCAGCCCCTTGGCAATTCCATACGAAAATCGGTATAAGAAAATTGATGGAGACAATAAAAGAACACTCCTATGCAGGAGTATTTTTGCACCATCAATCTAGACACCTATAATGTCAAATCCTGGAGTTTATGGAACAACTTCTTCTTGAGAGTCAAGCATCATATGTACATTATTCATCTCAATTGAATTCTTACTGAGATCAGGTGGTTTAGATGGTGGCACCA
>JANVCQ010030047.1:0-11912 GCA_025531925.1 Erythroxylum plowmanianum
CTTTCTTTCAACTAGAGATCCCATTCAACCCCACCATCAGTTTATTAGATTAAATAGCAGAACTTGTTTACTTTCTCATTATCCTTCTACTTAGTTGCCTTGATTTCAAGTAAGCATACAATGGAATCCATTCTTGTAAGCTTTGTAAAACCATACATCTACACATTTGATATAAACAATGAATTCAAGTTCAATTCAATTCATAAAACAATCCAACTACAACAAATTTGAAGAAGAAAGTAGATGTAACACCGTAAAAAGGGAATATAAACTTTACCCAGATACAGAGAAAGTTTAAATCGACTACGTAACTCAGATAGCAACTAGGACTGCACCCACAAATCTCCAAATATATAACTAATTAACTAGGACACTTAAGACGAAGCTTTGAGATTCCAGAGGTCAAATGTTGGGTTTTTAACTAGTCCCAATCATTATATATTTTAGTTTAATATTTAAACATTTATACCAGTGTGCTTGTTGAATATGATGCTTCGTTTATGTAAAATGTTCATAAGGATCTGGGTCTTCAAAGAGAGGTAGAGAGATTAGTTGTTAGGTGAGAGTCGACTAGTTTAGACGAAGAAAAATAGTGTGGTGTAGAGAAATACGCAATTATATGGATTAAAAAAATTAAAGAAGAAAGAAAGGAATAAAATTACCGGTGCTATTGCTACTTCTTGGTTTCGGCTGTATGCTGCAAGGATGGTTTATGGTTCTCACGGAAGAGAAAGGTACAGAGAAAAGCTTAGAGTGACAATGAAGATGATCGTCGCGGGCAAAACTCGCGCCAAAAATCGTAACAATGACTCTCATTCCTCTGGTAATCCAGAGGAACGGAGTATTGCCAAAAAGTAGGGAATCAAAATGATACCTCCGTAATGATAAGTTGATACCAACCGTTAAGTTTGATTCCATACCCATACATTTTATCTCATTACCCCAAAACAAGCACGCCCTTAGTTACAAATTATAAGTAATGACTGGTAGTTTTAGGATGGTTTATAAAGAATAACTAGAAGATGACAATGCTAACAAATCCGTCACAAAGAAGTTTTCAAAGACAATGAAATGGTCTATAATGAAAGTGATATCCATAGTGAAAAGAAATTTAAAGAGCCTAAAAGCTCAAGTTTTTATAGATCTAAAGTACCTAAATAAGGTGTATCTCCATTACAACTATTCGAATGTTCAGTTCAACAATGAAGCATATGTTTCATGTTCTCTGCTAAATGCAACTTTGATAAATTCCCTATAGACAACCAATGATATTTTTCCCCAAATGTTAATATATGCAAAAATATGACAAAGACATATTTTTGTCAATAACTTTCTATAGACTTTATTAAACATAACTACTAAATAATTATGCCTAATGATAAGATGAAAAGTAATAATAATTGTTCCAAGCAAAGTTGCGAATAATGTATCGAACTTGGTACTGGATTGAATTTTAGTACGGTACTGTATCGATACTAATTAATATTGAATACTATTTTAGGTAATTTTTTAAATTTATAAAATAATCCCTGAATTTTTTTAAAATTTGCAAAATAATCCATTGGTATATTGCATAGTTGTACTGTATACTCTATAAGTTTACATTAACTATGCCCCAAAAATCATAGTAATAAATAATAATCACAATTAATATGAAATAACAATAATTTTTAAATATTTCACATATAAACAATGACTACAATTAATATGAAACAAACACAATCATCTTCATACAAATATAAAATTAAAATAGTACAAAGTATTTAAAATATTACAATAATACAATTTCATCATATAATAAATTATAATTACATCAAAACATCCAATAAAAAGAACAATAAATATCCTTAATTCTCAAACTATTACAATTTACAATAAGAGTTCGTGATAAAGAAACAATGAAGTAGAAGTTAAACTTGAAACAACAACACTTACAATTACGTTGCATATATATAATTTAACATGCACATCAAATATAAGTAAAATTAAAAAAAGAGAAAAAATAAAAACCTGGAACGAAATTCAATCGTATAAGGGAGGATACTGGCTATAACTGCACTGATCTCAGTTATCATTTGGTACAAAATTATCATCAATGAGAAGAGCTTCATCATCATTATCATTCAAATTTAAGGTACCAAATGACATGTCAATGCTTTTCCATAAAAGATTATCTTCAAAGTTATTGACATCCACCAAATTTGGTTCTTCAGAAACCTAATATGCCAAAAGATCAATATTATCAATGAAAATTGGATCAGTTAAACTACTAGTGCTATTAAGATTCTTAGTAAATAATAAAATTTAATTATTAGAAAATTATAAGAAATTATATGGAAATTAATAATGATAGTAACATACCTTTCCCGAAGCTTTAAATTGTAACAAACAAAAACCAAGTCATTCAACCTCTTATTCTCCAATCTATTTCATTTCTTATAGTGGATAAATTCAAATGTGCTCCAGTTTCGTTCACAGACTATGCATACATACATTGACTTAAAATCTGAATTGCAAACCTTTTCAATTATAGTACACCATTTTCAAATTGATCCTACCAAGAAACTGTAAGTTGTAAGATAACAAAAGTAACATTATAAACAAAATAAAGTGAAAATTAATTTTTCAACAAATTAGAAAAAGGAAACTACTAATATCTGGAGAAAGTTTTCCTCTTTGTTGAATAACAATCGGTATTCGAAAATCCCGTAAGACAACTTATAAAGCTACATTTGTGAGCTTAAGAGATCTATCACGTTAATGCTAACAATTGTTGTAATAGTTAAAAGCATTTCTCTATTAACTTCAGCTTGTTTAGTAAGATTCAATCTAAAATAGATACTAGGATTCAAAAATGCCCCAACTGCAAACAACGGAGAAAAAAGTTATCTTTCTCTTCTCTCATTAATGATTGAAAGATATGGTGTGTATAAATAAGGCCTATGTTTCAGATTGACCTTGATTGCTTCCGTTGCTCTCTCTATGACATAAAAAAACCCATTGTTGGCTTTTCTTAACTATCAACCCAGTGAAGCACCCTCACTAAAGGCTCACAAACTTGGATAACAAATTGGCATTGAGACCAAAATTCTCTATCTTTTAGTATAATTTTACAAACCTCCACTCCAGCATTAGACCTAGCATGCGAGATGCAATCCACTTATTACTTATAAATACTTGTTTTAACTCTTTCTTCATTGTAACAAACGACTGAAGTGATAAGAAATTTGTTGCAAATTTTATCATAGCAGAACAACACAAATTCCTACCATTGGTAAATTCCTTTATCATTAAATTCAATACCCATGCATGATTATAGATGAACTTGGTCACCTTTTTAATTTTTTACATATTCTCATCAATAACATGAAAATACCTAAGATCTCCTATATTTTCCAACATTAGGACAATGCAATGTGCAATTTAAGGAGTCTAAAAAAAGAATTATGCTTATTCTGCAACCTTTTTTCCACCGCTTTGTAAGCGAAATCATTGTCAGTAATAAACTGAACAATGTTTTCTGGCCCTACTTCTTTCACAACTTCATCAAATATCGCAAACAAAGTCTCAGTATTTTTAATAAGGCTAGATGTATCAATAGATTTAAAAAGCATAGAGCCATTTGTAGAATAAACAAAAAAATTAATAGGCTCTTATCTCCTATTTGTCCAACCATCACACATGATTGAACATCCATAAGTAGTCCAATTCACTATTCTTTCTACCAAATAACTCCTAATTTTAAAAATAGAACAACTCAAATATTTGCCTCTTAAGTCATCAATTGAAGGACCTTTATATACCGGACTATATGAGGCTATTGCATCCATAATAAGTTGATAATAATAAGACTGAGAAACATTGAATGATGAACCTATATCATACCACCATCTAGCTATTATCATATCGACATTGTGAGTTGCATCTCTTGATTGCATTGCACTATGAATTGAAGGTTGGGCTCTAGTAATTGTTCATGGTGCCAAAAAACCAATAACTTGCCTTCTTCTCTTCCTTACATTAGGTTTAGAAACTTCTTTTTAGGCCTGGGTTGGAACACTACCAGTACCACTACCACTATCACTACCAACTTCAACATTTCCACACTCACCATAAAAAATAAAAAAACAAACTACCACTGCCACTGCCACTGCCACTGCCACTGCCACTGCCACTATCAATTTCAAAATTCAACCTTTCCCTTTTATCTCTCTCTTATTGATATTCTTTAAGCAATGTTTTCATTTGTCACTTCATATCATGACTTACTTTTTTATAGGGTTCCATATCTCCTTTAAGCCCCAGCTAAATGTTTCTTTAATCGGGTGAATCCTCTACCTTTTAAATGCTTGTTACAAAATAAGCAAATAGTATGGTTTCTCATACTATGAACCAATGCAGTATGAGCTCAAGTTGGATCATTGTATCTTCTTGAAGTGGTTTGATCAGGAACACTTGAATTTTCTTCCATTTATCTGTAAAAATAAATGAATGAATATATCAAAATAAATAACATATAATTTCATTACACAATACGCATATCAATCTTATATAATATAACTCATTTTGTATGATTAATAGTCAAAACAAAGTGGGGTAATAAAGTGAGCCTTGTTATTAGAAAAAGTAAAAAGCTTAAGTTCTCCTTCAACTTTAATAATTTCTTGACTAGGGAAGAAGGTTTAGGGTGTGACTGATAGTTTAAAAGCATATGTTGATGGTTTTCAATCCTTCATCTATATGAGAAAGTTGCAATCCATCAAAAGTGAAGAAGTTATTTCAAGCAGGATGGAAACATACTGATAGAGTCATAGTTAATTCAATAGAGGTGCTCTACAAAGCTTAGGTGGAGCTGAATGCTCTTTCTAAAGGTCACCACCTAAAATTTAAAGAAACAGATGCATTAAATTTCTATATTAATTGTCTGCAGAATCATTACTAATTGGTGAAGTAAAGAGCCAAGGTCACTTATCTTAGAGAGGGGGGAAAAAACTCAAGGCATTTTTGTAATGTTATTCTCTATGAAAAAAATATGAATATAACATGCTCCTTGGTGAATGATAAGGGTGAAACTGTGTAGGGTCAATATAAGCTTAAAATATTGGCATTCAATCACTTTAAAAACTTATTGGGGCTTGTTAATCATTGGAGCACCCTTATGCATAAGGTTAAAAGTTTCATTCCTGACTTATCATCTCTTTAGCAAAAGGAAAAAAATGGTATACCTGTTAGAGGTAAGGGACATCAAGAATTCCCTTTTCGATTTAAGCCCTAATAAGTCTCCAAGCTCTGATAGTCTTGAAGTTTATTTTTAGTTTTCAAGCTCTAATATGCTCAAAGCTTGTTTTTTTCCAAAGGGCCAGACACTTAACATATGAGTTGATCTCAAATGCTATCCCAAAATTAAGGAGCTTTCAGGTAACAATTTACTTTTTACTTATGAGCTTTTCGAGGATCAACTTAGCAAAAAACCCTTTAAAAGTTACTCTCTCAAAATTAACTTCTCAAAGGCTTTTGACTTTGTTACCTGGAATTTTCTACTATCAAGTTGTTATATTTGAGACTTCTCTATATTGGCATATCCCACCTTTTGTAATTACATTTGTAATGCATATCCCACTTTTTGTAATTACATTTGTAACTATAGTAGTAGTATTGTCATGAAAAAAAACCCTAAAAACTTAGGCTCTTATTTTTATGTAAAATATAAATTATTTAAATTAATTTATATATTTTATAATGCCTCAAGTCTAAATTAACCCAATAATAATTTTAATTCAAAATTAAGAGAATTATATACTAAAATATAATTAGTTAAAAAGTTAATTAATAGTCTTTTTATTAGTTTATAAATACTTATGCCTTTTCTTTTCTTTTCGATGTGAGATTGATATTTACCTTTCATATTGAATATCATAAATTCTCCTAATTTAAATCTTTATAGTAATTCGAAAAATAAATATTGCTTATGTCCACTCCTCAAGTCTCTCTTGGAATTCCACTAATCTCTTCTTTCAACTAGCAGAAGAGAAATCATCTTACAATAATCTTTATTCAAAAAAGAGGAAACCTTGTACAATCTTCCTTAAAAGGTGAAAAGGAACCTCAGTGCTTCTTAAAATAATCAAATATAAGAAACCAGCTTCAATTGATGTTTACAATTCAAATGAACCTTACTTGCTCACTTTAATGCTCAAAGACTACCAATCACTTACAATGAATAAATGCTCAAAAACTCTTCTACATCTGTTATTATAACCCCTAAATGTCATAAAGGTATTTAACAACTGAATTTCCAATTATTTATACTCATGCTAGTTCCAAAATGTTGTTAGACACAAGAACTAACTGTTGTAATGACTAGTAATATTGACATTGGTCAACCAATATAGCACATTGGTTGACCAATCTGACATTTTGATCGACCAATATGTCAACTAATATCATATACATACTATCAGTAGATAATTTTTTCAAAACTGTTGATATATTAGTTGACTAATGTCATTAGAAACATTACATTGATTCTACACCTACATTATGTCTAATAATCTATTTTCAAAGATTTTTCAAGTTTCTTCTAAAGATTAAACCTCGACTCTTCATCTAAAACTTGATCTACCAATGTTTAAATTTTTTTTCAAAGAGTATTATAAATATTAAGAGAGTTTTTTAAAAGCAATATATTGATTTCTTTTGATAAGAATAAGAGATTTATGCTTTTGTAGACTCTGTCTTAATCATCTTTAGTTTTAGGGGATGCTTGGTTGATGGGTTTGGAAAGGGTTCAATAAGTAAGGAATGAATAATGACTAATTGGTTGATTATTATGATTATAGGAACAATACTTTGATATCAAACTTTCAAGGATTACTCGATACCCCCCAAATATCAGAGAATAAAAACCATTCCTAAGTAACGGGCCAGTGTCATAGGGGTGACAGTGGTTGTCACGCCTATGACAAGTTTTTATAAATCGTAAGTAACTAAATAAGGTGTATATCCATTACAACTATTCAAATGTTCAGTTCAACAACGAAGCGTATGTTTCATGTTATCCCTTAAATGCAACTTTGATGTATTCCTAGCAAACAACCAATGATATTTTTTCCCAAAAGTTAATATATGCAAAAATATGACAAAGACCAATTTTCACCAATAACTTTTTGTATAGACTTTAAACATAATTGCTAAATAATTTTCCCTAATGATAAGATAAAAAGTAATAATAATTGTTCCAAATATTTCTAAGTTAGTATGGTCAGCATTAGCATATGAGAGAACTCAATGATTACAATGGAGAAAAAGATAACAATTATATATTTTTTGTTATGGAACTAAAACCAAAGAAGACTTGTCCCACTTTAAATTTTTGTATCATTAGCAACAGTTACACCAATTGTTTTGGTAACTATTGCATATGTTTTGGGCTTTAAAATTTAAATACGTTCCACATTCTTCACCTAAATAAGGTGCGTGTTTGGTAAATAGTTGATAAGTTATTTTTTAGCTCTTTGACCCAAATTAACTATTTGACCCATGTTTAAAAACTTTTTATCTTCTTGGTTATGATCTAATTGGGTTCATTGATTCAACCCAACTAACAATTTTTTAAAAACTCCTCTACTGTAGCATTTGGGGTTAGTTGTTTGCCTAATAACGATATTGCCCTCCACGTTATTCTTTACTCTCTACTCTTTACTCTCAGTCTCATTTCTCATTAGGTTCTCTAGAATCTTCTTGACTTTGACATCTCCTGCTCTCATATCTCCACCAATTTTTAAAAGGTACAATTTTAAATATTTAAAGGTGCGATTGCTTTATTCCCCGAATCTTATTAAGATGGTTTGGTAATCATGCATTAAAACTATTTAATATTTACAAATTTATATTTATCTTTTAAAATATTATTTAATTATTTAATAGTTCTTTTGTTACCAAAATGAAGTATTTTATTAAATTATGATATATAAACAAACAGTAATTTAATAGAAAAATATTTAATAAATTTCTGATTCATAGTAAATATGCAATCCTAAAAGGACACATGCTCATGATTTTTTTTATTTGACGCACACTCATGTTTCTGAAATACCGTCTCAAACTTGTCAAATTTAGTAAATAGAAAAGTATCATTATTTTTTATAATGACTTTGATAATTTAAAACTCTCTCATATCATTCCACCGAAGCCTAACTTGCAATCATTTTATTTTATCCTTAGCTATCTCTTTTTTATTTTCATGTTTAAGATGGTTTGCTCTAGATTGTTTATTCTTCTCTAAATCTTGTTAAGATGGTTTCGTAATCATGCATTAAAAGTTATTTAATATTTATATATTTATATTTATCTTTTTCTAATATTATTTAATTATTTAATAGTTCTTTGGTTACCAAAAGAAGTATTATTTTCTTAAATCATTATATATAAACAAACAACAATTTAATAGAAGAAATTTTATAATATAATATTTTAAATAAAATATATTACAATAAAATTTTATATAAATTTTGCATAATATTCACAAGTTAATTGTATTACTCATTTCAAATTAAGGGATCAAATAATTTTAAATTAGGTATTAATAAAAATATATCGATGATAAAAAGTATTTATATATTTATTTTGTTGGAATAGTCTAATTGTAATCAATTAAAGTAACTTACTAGTTAAATAAATTGCAAATTGATTAACTATTATATAATTTTCTCTCATCTTGTATGATTAGATGACATCATCCCAAAAAAGAAACAAAGAAGAAAGTCAAGGGGAATGATATAGGTAGGGTTCGTTGGCCAAAAGAAACACTTCTTATCTTTTGTGACATCTGTAACCAATATATTCAAAGGAGTAAGGGAAAACTTGGTGGAGTTATTTGTCAAAGGATACTATAGAAGAAGGTAGAGAAAGTGTTTCACAAAGCGATCAACTTACAAGGGGATAAAACTAAGTTTAAAAATAAGTTTGATTGGATGAGAACTAGATGGAGTCTTTGGAAACATATGAAATGGAAAGAAACAGGATTAGGATGAGATTATAACAAAGGAACAATTACTGCTAGTGAGGAGTGGTAGACTTTAAATATTAAGGTTAGCTCATTTTAAGTTATTTTCCTTTACTTTAATGCTAAATAGTTAGTTAAGTATAAGTTAATTATTTTTTTGTAGGAGAACAACAATGTTAAAACATTTAAAGAGGAAGGGCTTGAACCTGAGCTTGAATGTAAGTTGAATCAATTTTTTAGATGTTTAGCCTGAGGAAATATTATATTCTATCCTGTGACTGACCCTCCATAAGAACAACGAGAAGTTGGGGAAGTATATGTTCCTTCTCCACCTGATAGTCATAATGCTTATCATCAATTGTCACGCTATCATGATCATAAGAATATAAATGAGAGTAGTGGTCTAAGCAATTATAAGGTGACTGGTGATTGGGAAGAGGTGTGGAGAGAAACTACCCGACCCCTACATCTACTCCTGTTGCTACCCCTCAAGCTTCACATGATGAAGGGAGTAAGAGAAGAAGATGCAAAAGGGTTTTGGAGAATGATAGTTAACAAAACAATAAGAGTACAAGAACTTGTTCCACTAAAAGGGTAGGAAGATTTGCAGCAATGTATGAGAGGCTTGATGATATGATACAATTGATTCAAGAGAGATAGAGTGCAACAATGGAGATGAATACTATTATTACAAAAATTTTAAACACGATTAATATTAGTGCATCACAAACTACTGGTGCGGGTTCGTCACATTATAATGTTACGAATGCTTTGGGAAAACTATGTACTTTGCCTGGTTTAGAGACTGGGACTCTTGAGTTTTACTTTGCTTGCATATTGATTGAAGATCGAGAAAGAAGGACCATCTTTTTCGATTTACCAGATGATTCAAAAAGAGTTGAATACATAAAGTTTATGTATGAGTATGCAAATATAAAAAAACATTAAACATAGTTTCAATATGTGCATTAATATGTTTAGCTAATTGTTTTTATTATTTGTGCACTTATGTTGACATGGTATGTTTTAAAAGATTATGAACTTGGTTAACTTATTTTATTATATTATGTTACTTGTTGGTAATCTATAATTTTGTTTCGTGTTATATTATTTATTTATTTATATTTATAAGTGTTATGTTTATTTAGAATATAATTTTACTTGCTGATTTGTAGGTATGAATGATAATGTTATGCAAATGATGCAACTTTTGCAAATGAAACAAATTTTGTAGGTATGAATGATAATGTTATGCAAATGATGCAACTTCTACAAATCAAGCAATTTTTGGATAATGAGATTGAGCTTTGAGATTTAGTGGCTTCTATAGCACGTTACATGAGTGTATATTTTTTTAAACGACGTATATAAGGAATCACGCATGACTTCCTATCAAACAAGAGAACTATGGATGAATGAATTATTGAATGGTCATGCAAAACCATGTTTTAATACATTTAGGATGAATCTAAAATACATTTCGTCAATTATATATGGTTTTGGAAAACAATTATAGTTTGAGACCTTCAAATAGGATGTCTATTTTGGAGAAAGTTGGTTTATTTGTGTATGCCCTAAGTAAAGGTTCCCCTAATAGAAATACCTAAGAATGCTTTTAACATTCAGGTGAAATTGTGAGTAAAGATTTTAAAGAAGTTTTTAGTGCCTTGGATGGATTTTCAAGAGATATACTCATACCAAAATATCCCGAATTCAAGAAGATTCCATAACAAATTGCTAATGATGCTAGATATATGCCACATTTTAAGGTAATTAAATATGTTCTTACTACCCCTTCATTATATTTTTGATTGAAAAATATTATTTTATGATCTTATGATCATAGTTTTATATTAGGATTGCATTGAAGTTATTGATGGTAGACATATAGCAGTAGTTGTTGCAGAGGAGGATCAAATGAGATATAGAGGACAGAAAGGAATAACAACTATAAATGTATTGGCAACATGTGACTTTAACTTACTATTTATGTATGTTTAAGTGGTTGGGAGGGATCAGCACACGATTCTCGTATTTTTCTTTATACAAACGGTAATCAAAGACTTAAATTTTCAAAACCACCGATAGGTAATTTTAAGATTTGTAGGATTTGCTATTCATGATTTACACTTTTTATGATATCATATATACTAATTATATTTCCTTTTTGGACACTCAAGTAAATATTACTTAGTTGACAGAGGTTATTCGAAAAGAGAAGGATATTTGACACCTTACTCAAAGACAAGGTATCATCAATCTGAGTTTTATGGTGCAAATCTAAGAGGATCTCCAGAAGTTTTTAATCGAGCTCATTCATCATTAAGAAGTTATATTGAGATGACTTTTGGTGTTCATAAGGCTCGAAGGAAGATATTGGAGAAAATGCCTAAGTATTCATTGATGGATCAAAATATAATAATTTATGCAGCTTTTGCGTTGCATAACAATATTAGAAGAAGTACAATAGACGACCCGACTTTTAACATCATCAATCAAAATCCTAGTTTTATACTTCCAAATACATTTCAAGATGTTGAATTTAACTCTACACAAGAAGGCATTGAAGAGCAGAAAACTCGAGAAATGACAATTGTTCGTGATAATATTACTTCTAGTTTAATGGCAGTTAGACGTCGTTCTTAAATTATTATAAACCTTTGCTTTAAATGATGGTGTTTATTTCTTTTGTGCAATTTGAATTGTATTGTTAAACTTTGTTTGGATTGCTATGTTTTATTTTTGGATGTATCATCATCATCATCGTCGTGATCATCATCATCATCATCATCATCATCATCATCATCATCATCATCATCATCATCATCATTATCATCATCATTATTATTATTATTATTATTATTATTATTATTATTATTATTATTATTATTATTATTATTATTATTAT
>JANVCQ010030123.1:0-11908 GCA_025531925.1 Erythroxylum plowmanianum
ACCATTTTATTGCTCTTACTAACTCCAAAATCATTGTTACATCACTTAATCACTAACAATCCATCAACTACTAGATTCACACTATAACTAAATTTTTCATCCCATCAACACAGTATTCATGATTATACACGAAAATGCCATGTTCATGCAGATGACAGTAATTCATCAAATTTATTTCATAAATCCACAACTCTAAAGGATTTACTCAATACTTACTTGTTAAAAACTACATGAGCTTTAACTATCCCAAAACCCTATACTCCATGCAAAAACATTTATTCATTGTAAACATTAACCAACTTCTGGTTTTTCTTAGGGCAAAAGAAACAATTAGCTATGGGGAAGTGATGTGAGATAAGGAAAAGCAAAGTAATCTCTCAAGAGGTATTTGATGAAAAACTCTGTGTATTAGGATAAAAGTTGAAGAAGGTGACTACAAAGAAGGAAACTTAAGAAAATTGTTTGAAGTACATCTTTCAAATCACATAGTCTTTTATCTCTCAGTGCATAGCAACTTACTTCTCTAACAAATTATAAAAAGAAACTTAACATTTGTCACTTTCCTAATCTCTAAAACTAATTCCTTTAATTCTCATCTTTAGAATCCAATTGTCTCCAATATCCTTTTGATTCCTTTTCCTATTGTCCATAATAATCTATAATTTTTAAAAATTATTTCTAAATTCACCAAAATTCACAAATACAACAATTCCATTAATCAATAATATTAATATAACAAATTCAAATTCTCAAAATTTCCAATAATATCACAACTCAATCCAAAATATACCCGGAATTATCCATGAATGCATGTACAATTATTTTCATATGCAACAACTTCACTATTCATGTATATGTGTATGACATATTATGCATGAGTATGAAAAATGCATTTCTAAACTCTCATTGATCACTCATATTTACTATTCTAGCCTCCCCGTAGGTAATGGGATGTTGCAACTCTCCCCTCCTTAAATAAATTTTGTCCTCGAAATTCTTATCTAATTGATCAGGAAGGCAAGGTATTATTTCCTCATATGCTCCTCCGTTTTCCATTTAATTGTCGTTACTTGAATGTTTTCTTCCACTTGACTATAGTCAATGGAATCACTTGGTATGTCATTCACCTATTTAGTCATTTTCTTTCTTAACTAGTTCCTCAATATATATCTTAGATTACTCACTATTTTCACTTCATGTGCCGACAATACATCTTTGTTAGATCATATTAATATTTCTTAGCATACTCACATATCACACAGTATGGATCTGAGACATCCTTTTTTCAATAACACCAACTCATAATAATTTCGTACAGACCAATTCACATCAGGCTTAATCTATCCTTTTTCCTAATCTGAGCACATCTTTACTTAATGTGAGCAGACCTTGACGAGGTGATACTCTCAGAGACAATTCATCTTTTTCACTTCTCATCGGTGTTAATACACTTAACTCTTAAAATTTCATAACTTCAACGTTCTCCCACCAAATTCATTCGCCTTTTATGAGCCACTTAATTTTTATTACTGATTCATTCCACTCACTAACAGTATCTAAAATTTAATATGACCTTTGAGCATTTTTAGGCCCTTTTCATTTCAATGTAAGGACGAACGACTCTTTTTGTCATATAACACCTCATACAATATTCTAATGGTCTCACTATGATAACAATTGCTATGTCTGTAGTCAATTTAAACATGTAATCACTTGGTTCTACTTTCTTAGCCATCAAATGCCCTTTCGATGTATTCCTAAGGATGTATATCATAAGTTGTTATTGCGCTTCTCTAAAATCTCTTTACTCAATCTTCCTTATCGGGTACACATACTTCTTATTTCAATCACAAAATATCATTCTTCCAATTCAAACTCAAAATTTTAGATTCATTTTCAATTTCCTTGATAAGATTCACAATTTCTAAATCCTCAATTTGGGTTTTGTTAATCCTTTTATGCAACAAATGATTTTAAATTTCAATAACTAATAATACTTCCTTTGCCGCTTATCAGCTCAACATTCTAAACTTTTTATCACACTAGATTTGATAACCTCAATATCCAAATTTGCGATACTCTGCTATTGAATTTTCTATTCAATGCATTAGATTGCAACACTAGCTTTATTGGAAACACTCATTTGCACAATCCTTTCAATCCCTTTCAAACTTAATGATTACCTCAATCTTTACTGATCTATATATCCATATATATATATATATACATCCAAAATGTTTCTGTACATTTGGTGTCTCCAAGCTTGCAAAGCAATTACTATTGCAGGAAGTTCTAATTCATATTTCGAATAATTCAATTCATGGACTTTAATTATCTCCATGCATATGAAATCACTTTATTATGTTGCATTGGATTTCATCCTAATCTTTGATGTGAAACCTCATTATGTACTCCATAATCTCCAATTCCAAATGATATTATTATCATCGATGTTATATTCCTCAAATATTCAAAATGTTCTCTTTTGGATCACTTTAATCTTCCATATCATAATACTATTGAGGTATTGTTAACTCCAACAGATTTTTATCCATTCATTCAATTTCCTCTTATTTCACATTGACTTATTTAAATGTCTATTCATTCGTATTAGTTTCTCCACACATTTCAATTTATTTGAAAACTTCACTTTCTATGCTGGTAACACATTCCTTAGATTCAATTGGTATCACCTCAATTCATGAATCCACTCGTGTAATTGGATACTTTACATCAAACTAAATGCATACACCCTCAGTAACATTTTCTACATCTTTATGCTTGAGTCTCTGTTAGGATTAGGACTCCAGTATTATTTCTGATTTATTTCTTCCTTGATCATTCTTAAGAATAAACTACTTGGTCTACTCAATCTAATCCGGTGAAATTCTTCTCTGAAAGAAGATTTCTTATTCCCAACATCAATATTATTCATGTCACTCTTGATAACAAACTAACTTAACTTATGGGGCTTTCACTTACCTCTTTTTCATTCTTGCCTAAAATCCTATCTTACAAGCATTTCTAACTTTCTCCTTACTACACATTATTTATCTCTTGTAAAGTCAATTTTGTCTATTTCTTTTCCCATATACATATTCTAGTCTCAATTTTCCCCTAATATCTTCTTATACTGAATTATAAACTCTTATCATGATACTGACATAACCATTTCAATTCCAAATTCATCATTTTATGATCATAACAAATTTATGATTTCTTTACATTCTGCTTATACACTTTAGTCTCCTTATTCCTACTCATATCCCTATTTTTCTCAATCAATCCACGACAATATATCTATTCACATCTATATCACATTCAAGGGTATATACACAATTGTGGTGAACCTTTATCTATCATACAGAACCAAATACTATTTCTCATTTCCAAAATACCCATGAAACTTTATTTCCTCACATTCCGTCAGATCATCATTTTTCTCAGTGCTTCTAACAGCTCAATTGTTAAGGGATGCTCATGCATGTGACTCATACTGAGGATCAATTGCCGCTGTCTGCTATGACATAACTAAAATGCATGTAACTTGACATGATTTTCAGAAAATGCCTGTATAAGATGGTAATTCTGGGCTTTGATACCACATATGTAGCCCCTCTCTCCCACAAGACACGTACTCGATATCCTGCATGATATCTAAGTTCGTGCCCTGCGAGGGTGACAATCTAGAACACTCAGTCAATCAAAACTTAGTACAATTTTTTTTTGAAACCACAAACATAGTATGTGGAAATCAATCATCAAATAGGGCCTACTTTACTCTATAAACATTTTTCAAATCATCAGAATTTCGTTAATCACTAGGGACCATTCTAGAAACAAAACACTCATAATCATAATGTCAATACAACATGTTTACATTCGCACACACAATGTATAAGAATTTCAGAATACATTCCTTAATACGAAAAATTGTAGAAAATACAATTCAATATGAAAATAAAGGAATACAATGCAGATGCAAACTGATCCTGACCTCTATCTCTCACTTGCATGGAGTAGGTATACTCCCATTGCCTAATGGGGTATTCTTCAGATCCTGAAAAATATTTGTAAAGTTTGGGTGAGTTTTGCGAACTCAGTGAGGTAACCATCATCGATGGTTCACACAATTCATATAACACATCATTTGACATCATAAATATTTCACAAAAATTGCACTTTACATCAGTATCACATTTTCACTTAAGCATAGGCAAATTTGGTGTTTCAATCTAGCAAGCATCCTTAACAAAATGCATATGAAATGCTCATGAGACACTTTTCTAATTATTATGTTGTTATGACCGAGTGCCTGAACTGTCCCGTATCTATTTTGGATACTGAGCTCATTACTAACTGTCCCTTATCCGATGAGCATATAGGGCTCATTTTACATTGTGAGCCTTAGGCTTTTAATCACTATCTGAGCTCGAGGCCCTTTTCACACGTTGAGCTTTAAGCTCTGATCGGTGGCTACTCTGGTCACAACTGTCATTATCTGATTGTGCAGTCATGTATGGAATGCATCTATCACAATCAATCATATTATGAAGCACATAGTTCTTCACATTCACGTTCAAGCAGCACTTCAATATACATTCCACATTTCACAATCATCGGACCTTCTGTCCTTAAATCAACATAAATCAATTCACATTCATTTATCAATCAAAACGTAATTTAAGCAAACAATAATTGAGAGAAACCATCAAGGTTACTCACAAGTTGCTCCCAAAGTTAATGCCTGGACGTTCCAACAACGTCTGGAGGTTGACGTTCTAATTACTTCTCTATAGCAAACAACATACACATCCATCACAATTTGTGCAATCATAAATGTTTAACAATGCCTATGAATGAAATGAAATATGTACAACGCATGTTCATGACAATCTCGGGTATTTATCCATCAATTTCATCACAAAGTCATTCTTATATCAAAGCTCATCTAAGTATAGTTTATACTTAGGTTTATGCCTCACTAAAACCATTAAAATCTCTATTCCTTTCTCATTGACTCCCTTCAGATTTTTCCAAGTCACACTTTCGGGTCTATTGTTCACATTCAATTAGAAAGAGAAACTGATGTAATTTGGTTATCCTCTCTTCTAGAAAATGTTCCTATATGTCTTATGTTTCTAGTTACACCAAAATCACTCAATTTGGTTCAGTATTTTGGAAGATATACCTTAAACACTTTCGGACTGCTCTTATCCAAAACAGTAGACTATACACAACTTCCTGCCAAAAATTGAACATATTAGAGACTGAATCGTAATTTGAATTTTTCATATGAAATTTATTCCTATTTCTCTAGTTTACTCAAAATAAAAAAACTATCTAATTTTGAATCCTATAGATCCAGATATAATTAAAACATCGAAGTATGTTCAGTAAGTTAAGCCTGTCAATTATCATACTTCAGTATAGTTACATTTACAACATAAATTCACCAACCAAATCAATTCATAAAACTATGATTTTTGGTGGAGAAGTAACTCAATATCTTATGAATCTATTGGTTCAAGAATTAAGTCATTTGGACATCGGGTGAAGAAGTTATGGTCGAAAGAAGCAAGACAGTTCAGCTGGTACAAAAGAAAACTATTGGAACACTATAACATGACAATACAATTAAACATCACCCCTTGCAATTAACTCACGGCTGTGAGAGTGATCAATCACGCTTGTACAGGAGTCACACCCATGAGAATAATTCATGGGTGTGAGAAAAGTCATGGGCGTGAGAAGTATATGAGTGTGCAAGAGTCATGGGTGTGATAGATAAAGACAAAAAAGTTGGGTGAGAGCACAAGGTGGACCTGTCCAACGTTTTTTATTCAGTCTCTCTCAATTCATTTCATATGGCTATGATTTTTGTTGGAAAAGTAGAGCAATGTCTCACGAGTCCAATGGTTTAAGAACCAAGTCATATGGAGGTCGGATGAAGAAGATACTGCCAAAAAACCATCGGATGTTCATTACCTTTAAAAACTTCAAAGTAGCTATCGTGCATTTGCACAATAGTGACCTTCTCCTATGAAAGTGCAAATCCAATATCCTCAAAAAGCTACATTTTCATTATACCTAAAGGTCACCATTGTGCTTATGCATGACGGTGCATTTCACCTAAATTCTCAAAAGTTGCACGACGGTGCAATTACACTTCTTCTTCTCCATCGAAATCTCAACTTCTAAATTTCATAACTTTTAATTTAGAACTCCAAAATTTACAAACTTTATATCAATGGAAATATTAAAGAAATATCTACAACTTCCATGCAGATCATTTTGTCAAAATCCATCTAGATCAGTACAGTAAAATCATGGAATTTTCATATCAAAATTTTAACTCTCTTACTATTCATTCCCAAAAATTCTCAGACTTCCATTCATTATAACCCAACACTTCAATTTTTTATTACCAGTCTTTTTATTCCATTTCAATCAACTCATTCACTATGAATTCATACTACCCCTAAATATGTAGATTTAGTCAAGAACCATCAAAAGCCAAAAATTCATGGTTCATCCTATTTATGCTATGTCACATTTTCTGTCTTTTCAACATTTTTCCATATTCTCAATTTTCCTCTCAACTTTCATTTATACACTCATACCCATCTCAGATCATCATTTTACAACTACTCTTCAACTCAAAAAAACATTTTCTTGATCATCTCTAAAGTTTTCATCTACT
Source organism: Erythroxylum plowmanianum (assembly GCA_025531925.1). NCBI lineage: Eukaryota > Viridiplantae > Streptophyta > Magnoliopsida > Malpighiales > Erythroxylaceae > Erythroxylum > Erythroxylum plowmanianum. The sequence goes on from JANVCQ010030123.1 coordinate 6,704, forward strand.
CACATATACACATACATATATATATACATGCATAGTGAAGAAACAGAGCATATCACCCTTTTCATAAATAATCTTCTACACTAATCCCATACACCATTTTATTTCTCTTACTAACTCCAAAAACATTGTTAAATCACTTAATCACTAACAATCCATCAACTACTAGATTAACACTATAACCAAATTTTTCATCCCATCAACACAGTATTCATGATTATACACGAAAATGCCATGTTCATACAGATGACAGTAATTCATCAAATTTATTTCATAAATCTACAACTCTAAAGGATTTACTCAACACTTACTTATTAAAAACTCCATGAGTTTCAACTATCCCAAAACCCTAAACTCCATTCAAAAACACGTATTCATTGCAAACATTAACCAACTTCTGGTTTTTCTTAGGGCATTAGAAACAATTAGCTGTGGGGAAGTGATGTGGGATAAGGAAAAACAAAGTAATCTCTCGAGAGGTATTTGATGAAAAACTCTGCGTATTGGGATAAAAGTTGAAAAAGGTGACTACAAAGAAGGAAACTTAAGAAAATTGTTTGAAGTACATCTTTCAAATCACGTAGTCTTTTAACTCTCAAAGCACAACAACTTACTTCTCTAACAAACTATAAAAAGCAACTTAACACTTGTCACTTTCCTAATCTCTAAGCTCTGACCAAGTTCCTTTTGAACTAATTCCTTTAATTCTCATCTTTACAATCTAATTGTCTCTAATATCCTTTTGATTCCTTTTCCTATTTTCCATAATAATCTATAATTTTCAAAAATTATTCCTAAATTCACCAAAATTCACAAATACAACAATTCCACTAATCAACAATATTTCCAATATAACAAATTCAAAATTCTCAAAATTTCCAATAATATCACATCTCATTCCAAAATATACCCAAAATTATCCATGAATGCATGTATAATTATTTTCATGTGCAACAACTTCACTATTTATGTGTATGTGTATGACATATTATGCATGAGCATGAAAAATGCATTTTTAAGCTCTCATTGATCACTCATATTTACTATTGTAGCATCCTCGTAGGTAATAGGATGTTACATATAATCTAGTGTAGATTGATTACTTATTTTATAAAGAAAAAACACAATATATATTAGCCTCTTGACTCTATTAATATTTAATCTTAATAAAGCAATGGCTAAAAATAATTCAAGAATAATATGTAAATATAATATGATTCTTATAACTATAATATAATATTATTTACAAAATATATTTATTATATACACTTTATCTTATATGTTAATTAGTCAACGACAGACTGTGGCCTTGCTTGGTTGTCGGCTGATCAGCCAGTCAATTAGCTGGTTGACCAAATAAAAAAGGCTAAGGAAGTTTTTTGGTTATTAGTTGGTTGGATTGGCTGATTCAACCTAACCAACTATTTTTAAACAAGCTCCTCCAGAGGGGTGTTTTGCGTGGATAAGCTGATATATTTTTTATGTCCATTTGCCCTTGTTAATTTTAGTCTCCCACGCTCATCGCCTCATTCCGCTTTCTACAATCTTCTTTCCTTGCTCTCATTTTCTCTCACCGTCTCACCCTCACACATCTGTTTGTCTCAACTGTGCTTTTCCATCTCTACCACGTCTTGGAGCTATAACTGATAGGAGTTACTTTCCATCTCTACCGCGTCTTAGAGCTATAACTGATCGGAGTTACTTCTCCGACCGCCGTCCCTTACACCATAATTAAAGGGTATGTCTGCACTAATGTTTAGAATCTCTCATATTTAAGTTGTTTGTACATGTGATATTTCATTCTATCGACCTTATAGGTTTCATTTGGGTTGTTTGTTAAATTCAAAATTAATTCTCAGTTAGTACTTTGCATAGCACATTAAAAGCCCTAATTAATCTTTTAGTTTCTCCTGCACAACAAAAAAAGAAAAAACCCTAAAAATCTCCTTATGTGTAGATTTTGCTTTTGATGTTATAAGTTTGTCATGTCATATATCTCCATCTTCTTTATATGTGGAGGCTTGTTCTAATTCTTTGCTCTGTGTTATTGTAGGTTTTGAGATTCACTGAAGCAGAGTTTTTGCTTACTCAATACTGCTTGCCACAACTTAAGTATGGTTTCATGCATTGTAATGTATGTTCTTGCTGGTGATGATTATTCTGAGCTTTTACTTTCTATTACCTTTACGACAGAAAGTTGGCTCTATAATGAACACCAAATGGGCTCGCTTCTTTGAAGTTGCACGACATTTCTTGCCCCTTTGAATCAAAGGTGGGCATGAAGTCATGGAACAACATGTTGATGGCTGTCAATTTTGTTTGTGTTCTTGTTTTGGATCAAAGTCTTGTTGTATGTTAGGAACTCCTCTTGATAATTGAAGGAACAAATTATAAACATTATGAGCTTGATTAAAGAAAAGTTATAAACAAACGTAACAAAATGAGCGTTACACTCATTTTGTAAATCTGGAGTTGTTTGTACAATTATGACATTAATTAAGCAAAATTGATATGATCTGATGAAGTTATGGAAAAAAAATATTAGATCCAAGATGTAGTTTTTATTGTAAAATTAACCTCATGTGATATAACACAGCATATCACAACACAAATCTTTTTCTTTGTTCTTTCTTTCCTTTCCATTTCAATGTTGAGAAGAGATGAAAGAAGCAATCTTTCTCTCACATTCATCTTTTTAGTCTACTTATCCTTGTTTATAATAAAAGCCCTTAATGAAACTATGGTTTTGAAGTGAAAAAAGATGGAGAAAGCACTCAATAGATAGAAAGTTAAGCTTGCTCATCTACAGCCCACATTTCCTTCTCCCCATACTCATCATAGCGATTCTACAATTCCTTTCTATTATACTTGTTGTCCTTTATATGTGTGATTATTCTTTGTTTTCTTGTATTGAGTTAATTCTAATGACGAATCCACAAAGTTGAAAGTTCTTCAAAATTGTTAATTTGCTGCTTCTTTGTTTCGTTTATGGGAACTTTGGAATTTTCTTTTTTCCCCCAAAAGAGTAGTTGTTTTACACTTTCCATTTTCCTTCCATATTGCTTTCTAAGCATTTGCTTTTCTAATACCTCTGTCTAACTTAGTCATGCAGCGATCTTGATAAATTTGGGCCTAATTCCATCCCAAAAGGTAGCTTATACAGGGAGGTTTGTCATACATTTATAAACTATTATAACATTCTTTACTTACTCAATGTGGGATTCTTGACATACCTCCCTTAGCCTAGAGCAGGGCTAGATATCTTATGGGCATATTGAGCAAAGGGCTACATTAGATCAAGCACCGCCCTAAACCAATAAGACAAGTTTAAGCTTTAATACTTTAATAAATTTAAGCCTGACCTACCTAAATCTTGCCTTATAAGAAGAGGTTTGTCATACATCTATAAGCTATTTTAACATTCTTTACTTGCTTAATTTAATGTTCTTAAAAAATGTAGGAACAACATAGCATTTGATTAAGCCCTTTTGAATTCTTAATGCTAAACTTTTTTTGTTCCGCAAAGTTTTCTTTAAGTGCATATGACTCTTATTTGTTGATTAGACTTCAATTTGTGCAGATGGGGATAGCACGGCGTATCATCATTGAACTACTTTTGGTGATGATATTGTGATTGTTGCGAGAGTTTCTTAGTCTGACTGAATATGTTTCTTCATGTTTTTTATGCACATTAGCAACTTTCTCCAATGTTCGAGCAGTGTCTACCATCAGTAAGTTGAGAACCTTACAACCTAAATCACAGTGTTATAAATAAGCAATTTAATGTGCAAATTAGAACTTGAAAAGTTAGACACATCTCTTCTTTTAGTGTTTTAATATATATTTTCACAATTATTGATTATGAACTACTAACAAGATGTTTGGTTTAAAAGAATAGCTATTATATTCCCCTAACATATTATTAAACCTATGTTTGGTTGGAAACCAAACACAGAATAAGTAATTATGTAGATTATGTATTCTTCAAATTCAGAGAATAGCTAAAACTATATACTACCTATCTTTATCTATTCTAAGAATACCCATTATTGTCGAAGACAACTTTATCCTTCTACGTTAACCCTCCCAGAACTCTTATCCCTCTTTGACATTTTCCACTTTGAGCCTCCCTCCCGAAGCTTCTTGTCTAGTGTCGTGGGTTCTCTAGTGTGCGGTTCCTAGCTGTGTGCTTCCCTCTTCGTCTCTTCTTCACTCAAATCTTTATGCATTGCATAACTTCATTCCCTTGTTCTTTGGTTGTGGTTTGCATGTTTTTATCTATGTAACAATTCCCTTATTCTCCAGTGTGCAGCTGCTAGCTGTCTATGTTTTCTTTTTTTTTTTTTTTTTGTGGAATACGATTTCTTAGTTGGTAATTATGCTTTTGGACTCCTGTGTCACCACAAGGATAAGAAGGATTTTGAACTTCGTACTTGTTTGGTTAATCAACATGATTGAGTGATGCATGGAAGGTGGTTTGATGAAATCTTTTAGATCTTACCAGTTTTTTTCTTTGTTTTGGTTGCATTTGTGATTACAATTTGGATTATCTAATTTTTGTTTATCTAACTTTCTTTTGCTTGTTTCTTCTTTTCAAGCTTCTAATGTTACATGGGGCTTCTTGAAATAGTTAATTTGATTAGTATATTTGGCTTTTGACTTCCATTGTAGCTAGATTTTGTGTCTGCTAAATGATTGGAATTGGGTTGGTTTAAAAGCATCTACTTTGCTTTTTTGATTATGTGATTAATTCCCAATTTTTTGCTATAATAGTGACTGAGGTTGTTTTGTGAATTGATGAATCAAGTTCTTGGTTTCTTTGCTTTCGATATTTGGCTTTGTTGGAAGCTTTGGGAATGATGGGATTTCAATATGTTTTAAGGAATCTTTGAAAAATATGTTAGATTAGTATCAGTCACTTTAGCAAACAGAATCAAAATTTCTTGGACTTAGTAGCTTAAGTTCTATTACTAAACTATGATATAGAGTGTACTAGACTCTCAATTTCAATGGAAAATCTTATGTGAGTGCCTCAGGAAATGTGATATACATTGTTTCATGGAAAGCAAAGAGTGTCCAGTTGTTGAGACCGAAACTCAACCGCTTAAACTAAACTAGAACACTTTTACTCTTGCTCAAATCATACAACGGAAACAAATCAAAAGCAGAATCGAAAGGCAAATGAAGCGAAAGAACGGAAATCGCAGC
>JANVCQ010030134.1:0-11906 GCA_025531925.1 Erythroxylum plowmanianum
AATTGACAAAAAGAAAGAATGAAATTGTGTTACCTTATGGTTTGAAAATGAGTAGATGTTTAGGAGTGCGGTTGCTGCCATTTGAACTGTGTTTTGGATATATATTTGGATTGGGTTGTGTTGTGGGAGATTGAAGATTGAGTTTTGTGCAGGTATAGGGAGTTTGGATGAGAAAATTGAAGTTTGGCTAGTTGAATTTTTAAAGGAGGTGCTGTCAAATATTTGCAAAATTTGACAGAAACTTTGCTTAGGTTTTAGACCCTCTTAGAGCTTGAATTGGATTGGGAGGGTTTCTTGAAGATTGTAGTACATGTTTAGAGCTTTCTAATGATATATAATTTGTCACATTTGGAGTTAGGATGAAGAAGTTATAAGGGTTGAAAGATTTCAGTTACTATTGATAAGGGTTAAAATTGTGCAGTATCTTTGGAAGGGTTTTTCACCCCCCTTAGAGCCTGATTTGATTTTTGCATTCTTCATAGAAAATGTAGTTTATCTTTTCCCATTTCCACCAATGTATAATATGCAATTTTTGAAGTTAGGAGTAAAAAGTTATGAGATTGGGAAAATTGCAGGTATTGTTCATTTGGTCAAGTTACTGTTCCATTGGCCATTGTATAGGCAGAAACTTTGAGAGTGTTTTTACCTCTTTTAATGACTGAATTGATTTTTACTTCCTTCATGAAATTTGTAGACCATCTTTTTATCTTTCTATTGAGGTAAAATGTGACATTTTTAGGCTTTTGTGTTAAAAGTTATGAATTTTCAAACTTCTGGTATAGTGTAGGACTTTTACAATTTTAGCAGAAAATTTGAAGCAACTTTTGACCCCATTAATGACTAAATTAATTTTTAAATCCTTCATGGAAGTTGTAGAGCTTCCTTTTACCTTTTGATTGATACCAAATTTATGACGTTTGGATTTCGGGGTGAAGAGTTATAAATTTTCAAAGTTGGAGAAGTTTTAATTCATTTTAAAAAAAATATATGAAATTTGCGTCGCACTCAGCAGAGTGCGACGAGTTACTAATTAATTTTATTATTATTATTATTATCTTATTTTCTGATTTTTCAAATTTGATAAATTAAACTTCTCCCACTATTTTATTTGTCATACTTCCATTTGACCTCCGATTTTCACGATTCTCGAAGCATTGGATTTCTAAAAAAATTTTCTACCCCCTTTTTGGTAAAAATTAGAGCCTTCAGGTTTTAGTTGGAATTTACAAATAAACCAAAGAGAGTCAATTATGTGACTTTATTGAATACAATTAAGTTTTTGGGCGATTTTGTGATCTATAGAGATCCGATTGAGGAGATTTCTGATTCTATTTGACCTAGAAACATGGAATTTCATATTAGCTTAGGAATTGGATTTAATTTTGGGCCCTAAGTAGATCATTTTTATTGGAGGAAAATGAGGGTGAATTTATCAAGATTTGTTATGATGACATTACAATAAGTCTGTTTTGAGTTTCCTTTCGTGGTGAGGAATCCCTCCCTCGTGGGTTGCGCGTCCAGATATCACGTAGGACGTCGGACAAGTGTCTCGCCAGGGAGGGGTTCCAACATAGATACCTGTCTGGTTTCTCACAACCCTCCTATTACGTCTAGGCATTACTTGATGTTCAGGTTGTTCTTTCGATTCAACTCTTGAATCCATTTCGACATCTTGTTCTGCTATATCCAAATCAACTCTTGGTTTGGATGAAATAGCTAACTCTTTGAGTACTACTTCACTTCTTCCTTTGTGATTTCTCATAAACTCTTCCTCTAGGAAGGTCAGATTTGTCGACATAAATACCTTCCTATCCTGAGGACTATAAAAGTAGAACCATCGAGTATCCGTAGGATATCCTACAAACAAACATACTTTTGACCTGGGTTCCATCTTTATGGATTTAAGCCTTAGAACATGGGTTGGGCAGTTCCAAGTCCTTAAGTGTTGCAATAAAGGCACTTGGCCAATCCATAACTTCCTAGTTGTTTTAGGCACCGATTTGGATGGAGCAAAGTTAAAAAGATAAGTTGCCGTTTGTATGGCATATCCCTATAATGATTTTAAAAGGCTAGCATAAGACATCATTGATCTTACCATTTCCAATAGAGTCCTATTTCTCCTCTCAGCTACGCCATTTTATTGAGGTGTTCGAGGAGCTAACAAGTTAGAAATAATTCCATTGTCAATTAAATATTGATGGAACTCTCCAGATAAGTACTCACCACCTCGATCTGATCGAAGTTGTTTAATGATGTCTCTAGTTGCTTCTCAGCTTCAGCTTTGAATTCTTTGAATTTTTCAAAGGACTCACTCTTTTTATTCATCAAATACAAATAACCATGTCAAGAGTAATCATCTATAAAGGTTATGAAGTATTTATAACCTCCTCTAGCTTATACATTCATGGACCCACACACATCAGTATGTATTAGGTCCAGCGTCGATTAAAATCTATTTCCTTTAGAAGTAAATAAGGCCTTCATCATTTTTCCTTCAATATGAGATTCACAAGTGGGTAATGGATCATTATCCAAGTCCATAAGGATCCCATCCTTTACTAACCTGTCAGGCCTTTTCTAATTGATATGACCCATTCTTAGGTTCCACAAATATTTTGAATTAATGATAGAGACATTGGATTATTTTGGTTTTATCAATTATGTGGTGTTTAGTGAGCTTGTAATAGGTTCTATAAAGAACAATCCTTGTTTAATTATTTCATTACAAATAAAATGCTTATTCTCATATATTGAAACAACATTTTCAAAATATAAGGAATAATAAGATTTTATTAAACAAAAAATTGAAATCATGTTCCTTATAATCATTGGGATGTAATATACATCCTACAAATATAACCTATGGCTACTAGGAAAGTCTAAAATAACGACTCCCACTGATTCTGTTGAAACGTAGGATCCATTTGCTATCTTGACTTAAAACTAGCCTTTAGATAATCTTTTCCTTTGCTAGAACCCCTGCAAAGAATTACAAACATGGTCAGTGACACCTGAATCTATTATCCAATAATCAAATAAATCTGCCACATTTCTAGTTCCCAACAAACTTAGAAATCCCATATCTTATTTGCTTTTGAGGGACTCAAGGTAAACTGGATAGTTTCTTTTCTAGTGGCCTATCTCATCATAGTAGAAACACTTTCCCTTGGTGTTCTCTTTGGCCTTCATTTTCATGGGTTAGGCCTTGAACCCTGTTTGGGCCTTCTTTTTCATTGGACCCTTCTTCTTTTGCTTACCCTTTCCTTTGGTCTTAGAAGAAAATGCTACATTAGCTTCTAGCATATGAGCCTTGATATTCAATATCTCCTCCATACTCTGAAGGGTATTCATTAATTCACTCAAGGTATAATCCTTGCTGTTGAGCTCATAGTCCAACTTAAACTGAATCATCTATGTGTCCACATCCATATCTGCCCCAAGCATCTCAACCTCAGTGACTGCAAAGATTACCTTAAGCATGTAATCCCGTATTTGTTCACCAAGTTTTTGTCTAAGATTATGAAAGATTTGGATTGCTTTCACCCTTGCAGATCTGGTCCTCACACCAAATATCTCATATAGGTGATGGACCATTGCACTAGCAGTTTTCATACAAGCAATTTACTTTGGCAACTTGTCGCCCATAGAAGCTAGAATATAGAACTTAGTAGTCTTATCAACATTCTACCATAGCTCATGTTGTTGGACATGCCCAGGAGTTGAATCTCTATCCAGAGATGCAGGCTCATTTTTAGTTAATACCTATGAAATTCGTTCATATTGAAGAACAATGTCAAGATTACGTCTTCATTCATTAAAATTTTCTCCATTTTCTAATTTTTTATTTGTCAAGAGCAAATGAGTGGATTCATTTTGTGGTGATTATTTTTGGAAAATAAATTATTAAAGAATAAGCATACTAGTCAACAATATTGGAACTTTGTATAAAATCATGATGATAGATTTAACAAAACTTAAAAAATATTTAAATCTTTATACGATGATTATTTTTCTTATCTATAACAGACTAAGTGTTAGTAGGCCATCTTATCTATTAAAAAAATGAGATTCTTCCACTAAAAAGGCTACTAAGCATCTTCATGCCTAACTTTTAAAGAAGCACCATAATTTGGTCCAAACATTTATCAACAGAGCTATGGTGGGCAGGTTTTTGATAAATTATGTTGAGTGTGTAACCAGTTGATTCATCCACTAATGATACTTACAAACCATGCCTCGGTGGGAGGTCACATTTGCTACCAATAAGTGGACTTATCCTTTAGGAGACCCAAACCATGCAAGATCTAGGATTCATGCCCTCTGATGGGGAGTAACATTTCACCACATGCAAATGGGCCATCATTTGGAGACCGTGGACTCTCACTTGAGCATCCTCTCCCACTCAATCTTTTTGGGCTTTAAGTTTTAAATACCATCTTGTCTAGATGCAATTTATTATCCATCCTATATTGTTTCATTATATATTTCATACATAATGAATGCATGGCAAAGCCTAGGGTTGGCAATTTTCTAAATGACATGCAATAATATAATATTACATATTATATGCATTAATTATCCATTCATCTCATTAACTAATAAGCCACTTTTGATTATCCTTCCTAGAAGCATAAATAAAATTACAAGGCTTTTAGGGCCAACAATTTCTTCATGGACTTGGATCTTACACTTCGAACTCTTTACTCACATGACCCGACCCATTTAGTAAAAAGTGTATAATGGTTTTTCTTTTCCAACAAAATTTTGATTGTGCACTTTTTTTCACAAAAGCCAAAACTTATGCATATGAACTAAAAAAGTCTAGCACTTGTAAAAAACGAATGTTCTTATAACCAAAAATTTGTTTAAAAAAAATTCCAACACTTTTTTTTTCTAAAAACTAAAATTTAGCCAATACACCATGAGCGAAACCTTTACCTCTTCATTTCTTTATCCATGGCTGCTTCATTTTTATCATTACACAAATATGTACATTACTTAATCAAAGAAAACATAAAAATGAAACCAAGGAGGAAACATGATGATGATAGGCCACCCTCCTTGTTATAAACCAAATAAAGAAAACTTATAAGGTAAGAATCAATAGACAACTAAAAGAGAAAAACATACACCATATATATTTCTATCACAACCAAAAAGAGAAAACGTAAGCATGCTATATTTGGATAAAACGGTAGATTTCAAAACTTTTTAGAAATTAAAATTGTAGCAAAAGTAATATAACCAAATCAACATGCCAAGTCATACATGATACGGTATAAGGAAAACAATTTACATAAAAAAGTATAGAAATTATGCCAACTCAGCTTTAACTCCTCGCTGTGCTATCCTATCCTTAGCAATGTATCCTCTCCTAAGTAATGTAACCTCTTCTCGTTATTGTATCTTCTTCTTGATATTGTATTCTTGACCAATCCAATCTACCGTTTGTTCTCCTTGGACAACTTGGTTAACAAGATCCTTTGGTAGGAAAGGAAAAGAAAACTTGTAGAGATTTTGCCTTAGAAGAAAGAAGCCAAAGATGAGACACCTCTTATGCAAATTTTGGCAAACCCATGTAAGATAGGAGAGAGAGAGACAAAAATTTAACTACACCTTGTATTCCTTCTCTCAATTTCAGTTAAGCCTCAAACAAAGAAGTGAAGTGCATCCAATGCATCACATCCTTCCTTAATCATTCATAAAGAAGCCATTAAATGAGACTCTTCTCATTTGTTTTAAGATGGCTATATGAAAAGACCAATATCCTAAATGATACATCTCATTTTTTATTTTGTGATGAAAAGAAGGAAGACAGTCTAACAAATGCACCTCTTTCTTCTTTAATCCGATGAATGCTAAATGGTTACATGTTATCATCAAATGAAAACCATTAAACCATTTAATGATTGCTGGAGTTATGTAAATATAGCGCCCTAGAAAGCAAGTGTATTTACATGTAACTTAATCTTCTTCATCTACAGTTTTGTAATGAAAATATTTATTATTAATAAAACAAAAAAGTTTGGTTTTTATGAGCATTATATATCTAGTCATAAGGTACTGAGATTCTTTTGTAAATAATATACATATTTATAGAGATGTATGTGAAACATGTATATTATAAGAATCTAAAATAATTAATTCACAGTTAAATAATCAAGTTGGTTGCTTGATTATGGTTTAGATTGTAGTGTTGTGATTTATCTTCATATAAGTAAAGGAGTTTACTTCAAGGGAATTATAAGTTTCATATCATGATAGTAGTCGACTATCGATAATGACTCTATTAAATGAATCTGGAATCAATTATGTTTTCAAGAATAAAGTAGATCATTACTTTAGTTTTAAAACATACATATTAGCATTTGCTTATTATTGACCACAATCTTGATGAGTGGTGAACTCATACGTGTTTCATTATAATTCTTGATATGATCGGAATGAATTTTTTATAGTGTATTAATCTAGTGTCTGAATGTTGGATACCGTTTTCAAACGTGATTTCGGAGCCCAACATTCGGAACCATAACCACTGAGCTTATTCCAATGAAGTCCATCAGAGTTTCAATAATCACTTGGGCCCATTACAGAACATAACTTATTCCAATGAAGTCTCTTTAACCATCATCGATTCCCCTTCTTGCTCTGATACCACAACTGTTAGGTCCCGCTTGATTTCGAAACCTAAACCTTGCGAAATCATGACACTGAGTGTATTATCCTATAGGGTTATTCCTATGAACCCTTATTAGACATCATCTTACAGGGTGGCGTGCCCATAACGGTCAAACATCAAAACAAACTCATCAATCTTAACAAAGAAGTCAATTATGATCATGCATAACCGAAACTACCTCAATCTATCCTTTCATTACTAAAGCAACAGATTTTGAAAAAAACTTTTATAACATATCAACAAACACACCATTGGCTTATTACAAAATACAAAAATAGCAAATTTGAAGAATTTCCTTAGGCTCTTGATCACTTGATCTCTTATCTATCACCTGAAGATGGGACAGGAAGGGGGTGAGTTTAAAAACTCGTAGGTAACAAGTTTATTTCGGAAAATAAGCAAAACCTTTGAAAAACCTTTACTTGTTATAAAAAAAATTCTCATTTAATACATAAAACACATAGTTCTTAAGTTTACAATTCTAGCATACAATCATACAACATGATCAACAATTCAAATGCAATGCACAACAAATGGCTCGGGGGTTCCATGGAAACAAAACAGAGAAGCTGAAGTTTACTCCGTGAATGAAACGAGTCTACTTTTTGGATCTTGTGTGCCACAAGCAGGCAGCCAAGAGAAGGCTCTTGTCGACGTGCACGTGACGAACATAATGGTTCTACTCTCGCCCAAACAGAAGCACATGATTTCATTTTATCAAATGCTCATACTTGCATATTCTTTTCATTTATACAAAATGCCATGACATTTTTTGAGGTATAACATAAAATATTTTAATGCATTTCCATCTTTATTTTGAAAATCATCAAAAAGTTCATATACCAAACATAAAAAGATTTCTCAAATCATTCCAATAGCAATCATGCAGCGTTTATAAAACAATTGAAAATCATTTAATTCTCTTGCTTTTGAAAACATTTTTATGGCTCATTTACTCAATTATAAGCATGAAACCCACCTGATTTCCTTGCTTATAAGCTTGCTCAAAATGCCTCTTCTCTTGTTTCTCTTGCCTCTTTTGATCCCTTTATACAATAACAAAAATTTCACTCAATAGGGTTTCAATTGAAAAGTCCTCAAAGCACAATCACAAAATTTGGTTCTAGAATACTTAAACCCAAGCATTTTCTAAACTCTATGAACTAAAATTCTTCCAAAAATCCAAAAGATTTAAAATGATCTTACCTTCATTCTTCACCAAATGAAGGGATCTGTAACTCAAAGGGAAGCTCTTCTCTTCCTCTACTTGTTTGAACAACCTCAAAATCTCTCTTGAAGACTAACACAATTGAAACCCTAGCTTGTTTTCTCTTCTTTCTCTCCTTCTCTTCTTCTCTTCGTATTTTTCTCTCTTCTTCATGACACTCTCTCTCTTTTTCTCTTCAATTTTCGTTCTTATCTCTTCTTAAAATGCAAGACAACACTTCTTCTTCCAATTATGCCCTTAATGATTGGGAAATGTCCCATTTGCCCTTTCATTTATGCTTTATGTCTTTTATACTTAAGTGTCCTGCCAAAAGTACCCTTGAACATTCCTATAACCTTAACATTTTAATTTAAAAAAGTTTCCCTTGTCTTAAGTTTCTAATGACACCAAAATCATTCAATTTGGTTTAGAAATCCAAAAGTTGTATCCCAAACATTTTTGGACTATTCTTATTCTAAAATAGTACACTATACTTAGATTCCTCCCAGCAATTGAAAGTCCTAGAGACTGAATTAGATTTCAATTTCTTCATATCATTTGTAGCTCCATGTCTCTCATTTATCTTGAAATAAGAATCATCTTATTCAGAGCTATACAGATGAAGGCATCATCAAAATACCGAAGTATGTTTAGTAAAACATCCCATTCATACTCTTCCATCTGATACCCTTACTTTAATTCAATCAATCCTTTTCAAATTAATACCAAATGCTATAAAAATCTAGGTAGAGAAAGAAAAATGTGTTAAGAAACTATTGGTTCAAGAATCACTTCGTTTGGAGGTCGGAGAACAAAGTTATGACCGAAAGAATCAAACATGATTTTGCCCCCAATCATATTGAACCTGTCTCGGGACAAGTAGCATAACTCTCTCTACAGATGTCAGATTAAGATCATATTAGAACGATTTCAAAGAGGACTTTGATATCTACAACTTTCAAGAAGACTTGAGGTCAGGTTTTATCATATTAAGGGTTAAAATTAACCAGATGATAGGATCAAACTAAATCAAATGAAAAAGCAAACAATTTGGGAAAATTACCATAACTTTCCCTACAGATATTAGATTAGGGTCTTCTTTAGATGGTTCAAAAAAGGACTTCAATATCTACAACTTTTATGAAGATTTTGAAGAAGATTCTATCATCTTATGGGTAAAAAATGGAGTAGACAATAGGTACAGATGAAACCAAATGAAAAACTAGATGAATGGGAAAAAGTAGATGAATTGGAAAAATTGTTATAACCTTCCCTATAGATATTAGATTGAGTCTTTCTTTATATGGTTTGAAAGATGACTTCAATATCTACAACTTTTATGAAGACCTTGAAGATATATTCTATTATCTGAGGGGTCAAAAATGGAGCAGACGATAGGTATAGACGAAACCAAATGAAAAAACAGTCAAATGAAAAAAAAGTAGACGAATCGGGAAAATTGCTATAACTTTCTCTAAAGATATTAGATTGAGGCGTTCTTTATATGGTTTGAAAGAGGACTTCAAGATATACAACTTTCATAAAGGCTTAAGGTCAGATTTTATCATTTGAATGGTCAAAATGGACCAGACGATAGGATCAAATGAAACCAAATGAAAAAGCAGACGAATAGGAAAAAACAGATGAATCGGGAAAATTGCTATAACTTTCCATAAAGATATCAGATTAGGGTTTTCTTTAGATGGTTCAAAAGAGGACTTCAAGATATACAACTTTCATGAAGATCTTGAAGGCAGATTCTATCATCTGAAAAATGGAGCAAACGATAGGTACAGACAAAACCAAATGAAAAGGAGGCAAATGTAAAAAAGTAGATGAAGTGGGAAAATTGCTATCAATTTCCCTACAGATATTAGATTAGGGTTTTCTTTAGATGGTTCAAAAGAGGACTTCAAGATATATAACTTTCATGAAGACCATGAAGGTAGATTTTATCATCTGAAGGGTCAAAATGGAGCAGATTATAGGTAAAGACAAAACCAAATGAAAAAGCAGACAAATCGGGAAAATTGCTATAACTTTCCCTAAAGATATTGGATTAGGGTGTTCTTTGATGGTTCAAAAGAGGAATTCAAGATCTACAACTTTCATGAAGACCTTGAAGATAGATTCTATCATTTGAAGGGTTCAAAATGGAGCTGACGATAGATATAGACGAAACCAAATGAAAAAGCAGACGAATGGGAAAAAGCAGATGAATTGGGAAAATTGCTATAACTTTCCCTACAGATATTAGATTAAGGAGTTCTATAGATGGTTTGAAAGGACTTCAAGATCTACAACTTTTACGAAGACCTCAAAAAAAAAATCTATCATCTGAAGGGTTGAAAATGGACCAGACAATAGTGTATAGAAGGTCAAATATAGAAGAAGCAGAAGGTCAAACATAGATGATATGACATTATCACAGACAGTATGACGTCATCACAGATGATACATTTTACAGACGATCTGACATCATCATATGTGATACATTTTACAAACAATATGACTTCATCACAGACAATACATTTTTATAGACGATATGATGTCATCATAGACGATATGATGTCAACACGGACGATACTATCTATATTCCTGAACATCTCCACTTATAAAGATCATAACTTTCAACTCCAATGTCCAAAATTCTCATGCTATAGATAAAAGAAAGACCTACAACTTTTTAAAAGATAACTTTCTATAATTCAGCCTAGATCAATCCAAAATTTCCCTCGAATTCAGAACATGATTTTTATATTCATCCACTAATGTACTACACCCAGTTCTCAATTTCACGACAAATTTTGAGATTCTTAAAGACAAAATTTAAATTCTATGTCTTCATTAGAAATGCATCAATATGTCTCTGGTTTAATGCAAATTGATAATCATCTCATTTAGATAACTAAGAAAAAGTTATGGCTAACAGACCGAAGCACACTCAGTGAATATTTTCTGGATCAACTACCCCTTTTGTTACAAAATATTTCCTTAACACAACTTATACCAAGATCACTTTTTCTACTTCATTTACTCCTCATTCTCAACTCCATTTCAAATCAATATCATCCATAAAGATTGTAATCCATGATTAATCATGGACACCAATAACAAAATATGAATCTATCCACATTTCTCATTCACTACTTTACTCTCGTCTATCATTTCTTGGTTTAAAAATTTTCATTCATTTGTTCTTTACTCATGACGAATCACCAAAATTTCTCATTTAATAGCTCTAACTTCTAAGAAAAGTTTGGAGTCCAACACTAAATGTTGGAATTATTAATTGAAAAATGTATCAGGGAACATTCACTCAAATAAAGAGTTTATAGTGATATCATTACTTCTAGATGTTTTATGGAGATTCGTGATTAAACTGGTGCTAAGAGTTTGGTGGACTAGCTACCCATCAAGTCTTAACATTAAGATGAGATCTTGTGTGTTAATCATCATATAGAGTAAAACGGGAGATCTAGAAGGAAAAACTAAAATAAGAGCAGAACGGTAATTTTACCTTTTATTGTGCAGATGGTTATAATAAGGTTCATAATAGGGTTTGCAATTAGACATATTATTTGAAATATGTGTTCTCATAATATTTAGCAATTTAAAAGTTTAACTAATTGTCTTTAGTGGAATGACATTTAGTTAATAGGCTAGAATTAATTCTAATAAAATTAAAATAATTTTAGGCTTATTGGAGCTTGAATTATTTAAGTCCAATAAGATTCTCCACTTAACTTCAAGGAAGGTTGTTGGACCAATGGTGGTTAACAAATTAAATCCCACTTATGTTTTGATAATAATAAAATTTATAGAATTAGTTAAGAAATTATTTAAGGTGATTTGGATTAAAATAAATCAATACCGCATCAATCTTAAATGGGCAAGACATAAATCATGGTGAAATCAAGAAGGAAATTGTAACATCCCACCCCCGACAGGAAGGGGTAAAATTGTAAATTGGCATAGGATGAGATTGATAGGGATTTATTAGTATTGTCTATGCATACT
>JANVCQ010030259.1:0-11899 GCA_025531925.1 Erythroxylum plowmanianum
GTGATGCGTAGTCTCTCCCACATTTCTTGAGCGCTAGTGCATGAGTTCACTCGATTTCTCTCCTCAACGGTGAGAGCGCAATATATCAACTTCATGGCTTTTGCGTTGATGTAGGCTTGCTTCCAATCATTGTCATCATATTCCAGCTCCGTCTTTATCTCACCATTTTCATTCAATGGTATGTGTGGACCGAAGATTATGATCTTCCAATACTCCACTCCCTTGCTTATGATATGGTATTTCATAGGATTTTTCCAGGAAGAATAGTTAGTACCATTAAAAAGAGGAGGGCGATTATTTGTGTTACCTTCTTCCACTAGGTTATTGTGTGTCAAACTCAGCGCCATCCCTGGATTTTTCTGCTCTAATACCAATTGATAACGATCTAGAAGGGGGTTTGAATAGATCTTTTAAATTTTTTCGCAAAGTGCTATAAATAACAAAGAATTAGAACACACAAAATAAACAATCAAAATTGAAATATAAAAGTGTAAAAGAGAAGGGAAGAGAGGTAAACATAGTTTTTATAAAGGTTCAGTGCTAAGACCTATGTTCTATACCTAAGCTCCCACTTAGGATTTTGGCAAAACTCTTTACTACACACTTTTTAGTTTAGTGTGAACTCTTCCCATACAACTTGACTTCCGGCTCAAGCTACACCTTACAAACAATCTATTTTTCGACACAAATCCTACCTTCCAAGTGATTCTCCACTAATCACTCAACTCACAATGACAATAATAGAAATTGAAGTTATAAAGCTCAGTACAGCTGAGTACAATTTAGAACAAGCTAAGAGCAAATTGATGATAAATTGGAACTATAGTAGTAAGCTTTGCTTTGGACTTGTGTATTTGATCCTTTGAAGTTCCCTCTATTTATTTGCAGGCTTCAAGTTGTTTCTAGACGTTGTAGAACTCTTCTATCCGTTGTAGAATGCTCCTAGATGTTGTATGAAGACTTTTGTTCCGTTTGCAATCAATTGACTCAGTCAGATATGTTCAGCTGCAACTAATAGTCGACTAGTCGGTGTGTAATAGTCGACTAGTACATTATAGTCAACTTGTCTTCCAGGGATAGTCGACTAGCACCAACATTTTCATGCAAGTTTCATCTCCACTCTTCGAGTAGTCGACTAATGTGATGATAGTCGACTAGTGGACTTATCTAACTGATTAATAGTCGACTTGCAATATGCTGGTCGACTTGTCTTAGCACGAACTGACAGACCTGATTATTATTAATCGACTTACAACATGATAGTCGACGAGTACTAGTTCCAACTGACAGATCTCACATTATCTTCAATTTAATTTGTTGCGATGCTGATTTGAATTATCTGGACGTTGTTTATCTCTTGCACATTGAAGATATGCTTGATTTGTACAAATCCTTTATTTTAATTTCAATCCAAATACCTGAAATTATTTCTTAACCAATTTTATAAATTTTATTATTATCAAAACATAGAACGATTTAATTTGTCAACCTCTATTGGTCCAACAATGATAAATGAAAAATAGTGAGTGTGTACTTAAATTGATTTTGTAAAGATGATTTTTACCTTACTATGAAAAGTATGCTTATGAATAACTCCATTGGTGTTACTACTTGAATTTAAAGGTAAATCTTCATGAGATTTACATATGCATTGATTTAGCATTTAATTGATTCTTGAGTGCACTTGGAAATTGTTGGATCTCACTTCCAAAGCCCAGCATTCGGAGTCATTATCTAAAATAGTACTTGTCCTCAACCGTACTAAACCTGTTTCGGGACAATTAGCATAATTTTTCCTATGGATATTGGATTAAGGTACGTTTTATGCGGTTCGAAAGAAGACTTCAAGAGATACAACTTTTTTGAAGATCTTGAAAACAAATTCTATCATCTGTAGGGTCAAAAGTGAGACCAGACGATAGAATCAAATAAACCCAGATGAAGGGTCAGACAAATTGGGAAAATGATCATAACTTTCTCTAGAGAACTCAGATTAAGGTGTTCTTTGGATGGTTCAAAAGAGGATTTCAAGATCTACAATTTCATGAAGATCTTGAAGACAAATTCGACTATATACAGGACCAAACATGGGACCAGATGATAGGTTCATATGAAACTGACGAAGGGACAAACTAATTGGAAACATTGTCATAGCTTTCTCCACAGATATTGGATTAAGGTGTTCTTATGGTTCGAAAGATAATTTTAATATCTACAACTTTTATGAAGACCTTGAAGACAACTTCTATCATCTCAAAGGTCAAAAGTGTACTAGAATATAGGGTCAGATGAAACCAAACGAAGGGTCAGACGAATTGGGAAAATTATCATAACTTTTCCTAGAGATGTCAGATTAAGGTGTTCTTTAGATGGTTCGAAAGAGGATTCAAGATCTACAATTTTATGAAGACCTTAAAGACAAATTCTATCATCGAAAAGGTCAAAAGTGGACCAGACAATAAGGTCAGATAAAACTAGATGAAGGGACAGACAAATTGGAAAAGTTGTCATAATGTTTTCCACAAATATCGGATTAAGGTGTTCTTTGGATGGTTCCAAAGAAAATTTCAAGATCTACAACTTTCATGAAGACCTTGAAGACAAATTCTATCATGTGAAATGTCAAAAGTGGACCAGATGATAGGGTCAGATGAAACCAGATGATGGGTCAGATGAATTGGGAAAATTATCATAACTTTCCCTAGAGATGTCGAATTAAGATGTTCTTTTAATGGTTCGAAAGAGGACTCCAAGCTCTACCACTTTTATGCAGACCTCAAAGACAGATTCTATCATCTAGAGGGACAAATTTGGACTAGAAGATGTAAGATGAATAGTAACCAGAAGAAGTTTCAGTCAACATAAGAAGATGTTCTGGTCAAACTAAGCAGAAGTAGAAGGTTAACTTAAGACGAAGTAGAAGGTCAACCTAAGACGAAGCTGAAGGTTAACCTAAGACGAAGCAGAGTCAACTTAAGACGAAGCAGAAAGTCAAGCTAAGACGAAACAGAAGGCCAACATAAGACAAAGCAGAGTCAACTTAAGATGAAACAGAAGGTCAACCTAAGACGAAGTAGAAGGTCAACGTAAGACGAAGCATAGTCAACTTAAGACAAAGCAGAAGGTTAACCTCAGACGAAGCAGAGGTCAACCAAAGACGAATCATAATACACTCCTGAGCATCTTCACTCATAAAGTTCATAACTTTCGACTTCGATGTCCAAAAATTTCATACTATATACCATTGGAAAGCTAGAAAGATAAGCTACAACTTTTCAGAAGAAAACTTTGACTAATTTAGCCTAAATTGGTCCAGTTTTTTCCCTGAAGTCAACACACAATTTATACACCTATGAAAGACTTAGATTATGAAATGTACAACTACAAAAGAAACATGCACACACACCTGGGGAACGTTTCAGTTCTAAACTCATTTGCCAAGTCAACATAAGCTCATACATAACTTTAATTACATATTATCATTATAATTAACGTCTTAACACATAATACAACATACATAGGATGCTTAATGTTTAACATACTTATAAAGCTATCCAAAAGTGATTGAACTAACTTAGTTACAAAAGTTTCTATTATCTTAGAGTTTCCGATACCTTGTAAGGTTTGCTTACCTTCTCATTTAACACCTAAGGAGAGAATAGTGGGGTGAGCTACACAGCTCAGTAGCTAATATATATATAGCCATTAGTAATTGATCACATATTCAAGCATATGTACATGTATAGCTAGCAATTCAAGCATTTGATCAATTTAATTCAAACTTATAACACACAACCTAAACTTCAGCCATTAAACATAACACTCAACTATGCACCATACTTGAAAATTTAAATATGCAATGCACAAACAAATGACTCGAGAGTTCTTTGGAACGAAACGAAGAAATTGTAGTTTACACCATGAACAAAACGAGTCCAAATTCTCAAGATCTCGTGGCCTCAAGTGGGTAGTCGGGATAAGGCTATGGGTCAACGTGCACGTGACTAACGAAACAAGTTTCTCTCTTGCCCAATCACAACGAATTTATGCTCAATTCAATCTTATGCTCATACTTTCATGCTTTTTCTTCTTTCATCTTACTTAAAAGGTTATAATCTTTTTCAAGGTATAACATAATCACAATGCATCATGCATTTCCAAACATTCAAATTATTTCACTTTCAAGCAAAAGAATTTCAAGCAAGTAAACATATATGCACATAGGCAAGAATTTGCCTAATTACATAACAACTATAAATACATTACCCACCTAATTAGCTTGCAAAAATCCAAGTCAAGTTTGCCTTTCCCCTTGCTCTTGGGTAGGATTCTCTTGGTTTCCTAAAACAACCAAGGTTCCATTTTAAACAACATTCCAATAAAATTTTAAACTTCAAAAATCACAAAAATTGCAACAAACACAAATTAAGCCCAAATCTAACCTACCCATAGACCATCTAAGTTAGAAAACCTAAGACCTAGTTTAGAAATCCTAAAATCAATTGGGTTCTCCTAATTCATCTTCTTCTAACACAAGCATTTCATTTTCTACACAAACCCCTTTTCTCTCTAGCTCCTTCATCCTCAATACAACCTATTCCTTTAATAAAGCAAGAAGAAAAGATAGTTAACCTACCTTAATAAACTTCATTTCTCTTTTTTCTTCTTTCACCGAAACCCCTCTTCTTCTCTCCTATTTTTGTTTTTGACTCTCCTCCCCCTTTAATTCATGTTTTTCTCTTCTTAACAAGCAAGACAACATATTCTTCTTCCATCTCTACCCATAATGAGCCCAAAAAGTCCATCTTACCCTTCGTTATAAGCTTATGTTCTTTTATGCTTAAGTGATCTTCCGAAAATGTCCATAAACCTCCTTATTATATTAACACTTTACTTCCACTTACCCATTCAATACATCCTACTAACTTTGACATAATTATAACTCCAAAAATTTAATCTATCTAAACCTCAAAATTATTTTTAAATCACGCTTAACTTAAAGAAAAATTTTTAAGGTCTAACAACTCTCCCCCTTAAAGAATTTCATCTTCGAAATTCTTACCTGAGACATTGAAGAGGTGTGGATACTTCTACCTCATGGCCTCCAAGGGTTCCCACATGGCCTCTTCCGTAGAATGGTTCTTCCACAGAACTTTAACCAGCTTAATAGTCTTGTTTCTTAAAACCTTTTCTTTTGAATCTAAGATCTGCACTAGTTGTTCTTTATAAGTCAAATCCTCTCTTAATTGAACTTTTGAAGGTTGAACTGTCTGTGAAGGATTAGACTGATACCTCCTCAACATCAATACATGGAAAACATTATGAATCTTACACAACTCTGATGGCAAAGCTAACTTATAGGCTAGAGGCCTAATCTTCTCAATGATCTCATATGGGCCTATGTATCTTGGACTAAGTTTGCCTTTATTACCAAATCACAAAACTCCTTTCCATGGAGAAGCTCTAAGAAACACTTTGTCTCTAACTTCAAATTCCATCTCCTTTCTAAGTGTATCTGTATAGCTCGTCATTCTATCTTGAGCTGCTTTAAGTCTCTGCTTCACTAATTTATTCTTATCAACTATGACTTGTACCAACTGAGGTCCTAAAAGTCTCCTTTCACCTTCCTCATTCCAACAAATAGGAGTTTTGCACCTCCTCCCATACAAATCTTCATAAGGTTCCATTTGAATTCCTGAGTGATAGGAATTATTGTAAGCAAACTTGATCAAAGGTAAATGCTCATCCCATGAATCTTTGAAGTCCATAACACAAGCTCTTAACATTGTCTCCAATGTCCGTATTATCCTTTCTGATTGACCATCAGTTTGTGGATGGAATGCTATACTAAAGTGCAACTTGGTTCCCAAAGCCTCCTATAAGCTTTCCTAGAATCTGGAGGTGAACCTAAGGTCTCTATCCGAAACTATAAAGCTTGGAATCCCATAAAGTCGGATTAATTCATCCCTATATTTCTTGGCTAAGGTATTCAAAGAATATGTCTGTTTAGCGGACTTGGTTAGCCTATCCACAATCACCCATATTGCACCATGCTTCTTGCTAGTCCTCAGTAATCCCATCAAGAAATCCATTGTAATCTTCTCCTATTTCCATTTTAGAATTGGCAAAGGTTTAAGGTTGCCTGAAGCTGCTTGGTATTCCGCTTTAACTTGTTGGCACATTAAACATCTTTTAGCATATTTCACAACTTCTTTCTTCATTCCTTTCCACCAGAAATGCTCTTTCAAATCTCCATACATTCTCATAGTTCCTAGGTGCATAACATAAGGAGCATTATGTGCCTCATCAAGAATCTCATCCTTCAACTCCAACATGTCTGGAATACACAATCTGTTACCTACTACCATCAATCCATCTTCTCTGATCTCTATTTTAGAAGGTTTACCACTTTTAATCTCTTCTCGAAGCCTGCTCAAACACCCATCATGTTCCTACAATTTCTTAATCTTCTCATTCAATATTGGCCTCACTCTAAAGTTAGTCAATACATAATCAGACTCGACTTGCCTTAATGTTACTTTAAGTTTGGCTAATTCCTTCAACAAAGGAAGGTATACTGTCTCCATATGTTCCATAGTGGGCTTCCTACTTAGTGCATCAGCTACTACATTAGCTTTCCTTGGGTGGTGATCTATCATCAAGTCATAATCTTTTAATAGCTTTAACCATCTTTTTTGTCTCAAATTCAACTCCTTTTGGCTCATGAGATACTTAAGACTCTTTTGATATATAAACACTCTAGTGGTGACTCCATACAAGTAGTGTCTCCATACCTTCAACATAAAAATTATGGCTGCTAACTCCAAATCATGCATAAGATAATTCATCTAATAGGGCTTTAATTACCTAGAAGCATAAGCAATCACTCTATTACCTTGCATTAACACACAATCCAATCCCTTCCTTGAGGCATCACTATATACTGTATATTTGTCACTACTTGAAGGCAAAGTCAAAACCGGTGCAGTTATAAGTCTGTTCTTCAATTGCTCAAAATTTCTCTAGCACTCCTCTGTTCATATAAATTTCTGATTCTTTCTTGTCAATTTGGAAAGTGGAGCTACTATTATGGAAAAACTCTCCACAAACCTTCTATAATATCCGGCCAATCCCAAGAAACTTCTCACTTCAGCTACATACTTGGGTGCTTCCTATTTCACAACTGCTTCTATCTTCCTCGGATCCAGATGTACTCCTTGCTCTGAAATCACTTGTCCAAGAAATGTCACTTCCTTTAGCCAAAATTCACATTTGTCGAATTTGACATACAACTCATTCTTCCTCGATGTCTCCAAAAAAATCCTTAAATGTTTTTCATATTCCTTATGACTTTTAGAATAGACCAAAATATCATCAATAAAGACAATGACAAATTGGTCTAAGAAAGGCTTAAAGACTTTATTCATCAATTCCATGAAAGCTGCAAGTGCATTTGTCAATTCAAAAAGCATGACCAAGAACTCAAAATGGTCATACCGTGTTCTAAAAGCAATCTTTGACACATTAGACTCCTTTATCCTCAACTAGTGGTAACCTGATCTCAAATTTATCTTTAAAAAAACCCTTACCCATTGCAACTGATCAAACAAGTTATCTATACGTGGAAGCAAATATTTGTTCTTAATGGTGACATGGTTAAGCTTCCTATAATCCACATGCATTCGCAATGATCTGTTTTTCTTCTTTACAAAGAGGACTGGAGCTTCCCAAAGTGAAGAACTTGGCCTAATATAACCTTTCTCCAACAAATCTTCCAATTGCTCCTTAAGCTCCTTCAATTCCGCAGGAGCCATTCTATAAGTCAGAATCAAGATTGGTGTTATTCCTGGAAGAAGTTCAATGGGAAATTCAATTTCCCTAGGTGGCGGTAATCCTAGTAACTCCTCGAAAAGACATTTGGGAATTATATGACCACTATTATATCTCCTAACTTCCCTCTATCAACCCTCGTGTCTACCACATAGGCCAAAAATGCTTTACACCATTTCCTCATCATTTTCTCTGTCATCAAAGCCGAAACAATCATCGAGGACCTAAATTTTCTGTCTCCCATAAACATCACCTTTCTTCCATTATCCAACTCGAACTCCACTTTCTTCTGTTTGCAATCTTAATTGGCATTATATTTCTCTAAGGCATCCATACCCAAAATCCCATCTAATCCTCCCATCTTCAATGGAATTAAATCCACCACTATGTGTCCCCCATCAATATGTATCTCACAATTTCTATAAACTTGACTAATCATAATATTGTGGCCTATTAGAGTACTAACCATTAAAGGAGTATCCAATGGGCTCAAATCTCTACTACACAAAGTTCTACCCGATGAAACAAAGGAGTGGGTAGAACTCAGATCAATTAAAACAATTACATCATCATCAAATAATTTAATCATACCCGTCACAACTTTTGGAGCTATCTCTGCATCCTTCCGTGTCATTGCAAACAATCTAGCTCGTGCTTGCCCCTTGGTCTTCCTAGAGGATTCACCCTCTTAGCTGCATCAGAGCTGCCCACTTCAATTACAGTCTTGTGCCCCACTGTCTTAGTTCTCTTCAAAGCTTGCATCTGTGTTTCCTCTCTTCTTGTATACTTCGAGCACTCTCTTCCATGTGTCCTTTCTCTCTATAATTAAAACATGCTCCTGTCAATCGGAAACATTCCACTCTATGAAACCTTTCGTAGTGTTCACATTTGGAAATGGGTGACTTATCCCCCTCTCTCTTTCTGCTGCCTCTCGCTGTAGAGGCATGATGAGAAACAATAGAAGTTCTCATCAGTTTGGACCTGCTTGCCCCACTGCTCCTCTCCTTAGACTGCACAGAGAAGGTCCTGGCACTCCTCTCAAGCATACCTCTCAGGTATAGAAGTACCACCTCCCCTCTTGAACTATTCTCTCCCCTTTCTCTTTTTACTCACGACGCTCTTTATGTTCTCAATGTTCTTAACCCTCAGAGTCACTTCAACTAGTTGTTGAAAATCACAAAAATTCTTCACCACCACTTTCTCTCTGATAACTAGATGCAACCCCAATTCAAACTTACAATACTTAGCTGCCTCACTCATCATCATCTTTGCTGCATACTAGGATAGCTGTGTAAACTGGTGCTCATACTCACTCACCTTCATTTCCTTTTGGGTGAGACTTAGAAACTCTCTCTGCTTTTGTTAAATGTACACCTTAGATAGATACTTCTTCTTATAAGCAGCTAAGAAGTCCTTCCATGCCAGCATTGACGGTCTCATCTGGCTCCCTGGCACACTCTCCCACCAATGCAGAGCATCTCCTTGTAGCAAGCTTGTAGCATCTGATCCAGTATCATCTCAGACTTTCTCAACTAATTCTTAGTTTCTTCTGGATCTATTTTCCCATAGAAATCCATTTCTCTATACTTCCTGAGCTTGTTAAACTGTTTCCCTTTCTTGATTAGGGTCGAAGTAGATGATTGCAGCATCTGGTCCATGACCTGAGCAAAGGCCTGAGCAAATGCCTAAAACATCCTCAGATCCAATGGAGCAGGTACTTGCTCCTATAGAACAGGAGACTCCTGCATCTGTGATCCAACAGGCTCGCTACCTTGCCCTACAGAAGCCTCAGCATTTCCTGGGGCTATTGATTCATCAGTACTGTCCTCCCTTGGTGAAGATTTAGCTGCAATCGATCCTTGCAATACTCCTTATGTCCTTCTACGAGGTGTCCTCTTACTCCTTTAATGTAAACACTAACTATTAGCTTACATTTCATTGTAAAAATCCTAATCCCTCTATGTATGCATGACACGCATGTCACTTAATGCAATTTAATCAATTCACAATGCCACAAGTAATCATATAATATAACAATTCATCCTACTATGCATTCTAAGCCTAGAAAAAACCTAAGCTTTGATACCAAAAAATGCTGGACCCCGCTTCCAGAGCCTAGAATTCGGAGTCATTAACTGAAACAGTACTTGTCCTCAACCATACTGAACCTATTTTGGGACAATTGGCATAACTTTCTCTATGGATATCGGATTAAGGTGATCTTTGGACGGTTCAAAGAAGATTTCAAGATTTACAACGTCATGAAGACTTGAAGAAAATTTTATTATCTGTAGGGTCAAAAGTGGGACCAGACGATAGGATCAGATAAACCTAGATGAAGGGTCAGATGAATTGGGAAAATGGTCATAACTTTCTCTAAAGATCTCAGATTAAGGTGTTCTTTGAATGGTTCGAAAGAGGATTTCAAGATCTACAATTTCATGAAGACCTTAAGGACAAATTTTACCATACATGAGGTCAAAAATGGGACCAGACGATAGTGTCAGATGAAACTATATGAAGGGACAGATTGGAAAAGTTCTCATAACTTTCTCCACAGATATTGGATTAAGGTGTTCGCTAGATGGTTAGAAAATAAATTTCAAGATCTACAACTTTCATGCAGACCTTGAAGACAAATTCTATCATCTGAAAGGTCAAAAGTAGATCGGATGATAGGGTTAGATGAAACTAGATGAAGGGTCAAATAAATTGGGAAAATTGTCAAAACTTTCCCTAGAGATGTCGAATTAAGGTGTTCTTTATATGGTTCGAAAGAAGCTTTCAAGATATATAATGTTTGTGCAGACTTTAAAGACAAATTCTATCATCAAAAAGGTCAAAAGTGGACCTGACTATAGGGTCAGATGAAACCAGACGAAGGGATAGACGAATTGGAAAAGTTGTCATAATCCATAGATATTAGATTAAGGTGTTCTTTGATGGTTCGAAAGAGAATTTCAAGATCTACAACTTTCATGAAGACTTAAAGACAAATTCTATCATCTGAGAGGTCAAAAGTGGACTAGACAATAAGGTCAAATGAAACCGACGAAGGGTCAGACTAATTGGGAAAATTGTCATAAATTTCCCTAGAGATGTTGGATTAAGGTGTTCTTTAGATGGTTCGAAACAGGACTTCAAGCTCTACCACTTTCATGAAGACCTTAAAGATAGATGTTTTGATCTAAAAGGTTAAATTTAGACCAAAAGATGTAAGATGAATAGTAACTAGAAGTAGTTTCAGTCAACATAAGAAGATGTTTTGGTCAAACTAAGAAAAAGTAGAAGGTCAACTTAAGATGAAGCAGAAGGTCAACCTAAGACGAAGCAGAAGGTCGACCTAAGATGAAGCAGGGTCAACTTAAGAAAAAGCAGAAGGTCAACCTAAGACAAAGCAGAAGGTCATCCTAAGACGAAGTAAAAGGTCAACCTAAGATGAAGCAGAAGGTCAACCTAAGATAAAGCAAAGCCAACTTAAGACGAAGCAGAAGGTCAACCCAAGATGAAACTGAAATTCAACCTAAGACGAAGTAGAGGTCAACCTAAGATGAAGCAGAGTCAACTTAAGACGAAGCATATTACACTCCTGAGCATCTTCACTCATAAAGATCATAACTTTCGACTTCGATGTCTAAAAATTTCATATTATATGCCATTGGAAAGTTAGAAAGATAAGCTACAACTTTTCAGAAGAAAACTTTGACTAATTTTGCCTAAATTGGTATGGTTTTTCCCCTGAAGTTAGCATACAACTTATACACCTATGAAAGACTTGGATTATGAAATGTTCAACTACAAAAGAAACACGCACACACACCTAGGGAACTTTTCAGTTCTAAACTCATTTTCCAAAACAACAAAAGCTCATACATAACTTTAAGTACATATTATCATTATAATTAAAGTCTTAACATATAATACAACGTACATAGGATGCTCGATGTTTAATATGTTGGAACCCCTCCCCGGTGAGTCGCGGGCCCGACGTTCTACGTGACATCTGGACGCGCATCCCACGAGGGAGGGATTCCTCACCACACAAGGAACCTCAAATCGGACGTATTTT
>JANVCQ010030371.1:0-30216 GCA_025531925.1 Erythroxylum plowmanianum
CTTTTGTTTTATTAATAATAAATATTTTCATTACAAAACTGTAATTGAAGAAGATAAAGTTACATGTAAATACACTTGCTTTCTAGGGCATTATATTTACATAACTCTAACATATATATATATATATATATATATATATATATAATCATATTATAGAAAAGCCTTTAACTGTAGTCCATATTTATGCTTCTAGTAGGCTAAATTAAGTGAAACAATTTTATCAAGGTACTATACCTTTTAGGTTTACTCCTTGCAATCTCTTGCATCCTACTATAATGACATTGAAATACATCTTACAAATTGTCATCAAATTTTATGAGACATTAGTCAACTCAAAATATCCATTTTGTCATTTATATGATATTAATATATCTCTAAAACTTTATCATCATATTAATAAGAATTAGGGCTAAAATCCCAAATTGGGGCTTAACCTTTTTGAGTTTGATGAGTTTGGGACTTAAAATTGTAACCTGCTCAATGATGGGTTAAAATTTCATAAGTCTACTCAATTAATGACTTTTTTGGATGAAAATTAGGACGTGTTTTACACATGTTATTACAATGTATAACGTGGCACCATTACTATTGTTTTAAATGCCACATTTAAGTTTTAACCTTAGATTTTAGTAAATTTGGTAAAGTAAGAAGTTAAAGTTGAAGAAAATCCTAAATTTTCCACCGTCTTCCCTCTTGGACTCATCTTCATCGTCGGCCAATGCACACTCTAGTCTTCGTGAAAGGGTTATGTTGCCTAATTCACACATCAAAACTGTCACCCATCCACAGTTCTTCCTTCATTGAACTAACGTCTTGTCTAATTGATGCATCTTCACCATTGCCCGATCCGCGCTCCAGTCTTCATTGAAGGGGTTGACTTCCTTGGTTCACACATCATCTCTTGAAACTAAGATAAGTCCTAGAATTAAGTATCGACCATTAGACTTAAGAGTGATAAAACATTTGATTATAAGAAGTCTGAGGTTAGAGTGATAAAAAGAAGAAAGTGCAAAGGTTAGAGTAGCCTAAGGAAGATAGTATGAATGAGATGGGCAGAAGCAAATTGGTATTAGTTTCATCTTCTACCGAAAATGGTTAGGATCGTTCACCTTAAACCACAGTCAAATCCTAGTAGCTACCCATTCTGTAACCTCAGATGCTAAAAATAATAATAGAAAACTTCAAGTAAGAAATATTTTAAAGAAGCTACATATTAATATATCCTTCATATATATTAAGTAAGTTTGAAGAAGATTATCTCTAAAAAAATAAACTTAAGGATTATGCTATGGTTCCTTTGAGTAACTTGCATGACCAATTACTTGTAAAGATAAAAGATCTTGGGAGTTTTATAATTCCATTCCATTTGAGTGCTTATAATGTTATTAATTTTTATATTTTCTGGTGTTAATCTAATGACTTTATCTATTTTTAAATATCTTTGAATAGGTGAACTGAAGCCTACTATAGTGTCACTCTAACTTGTATTGGTTTATAAAGTATCTAACTAGGGTAATGGAAGATGTACTTGCTAAAGGAGAAAAATTCGTCTTTCCTACCAATCAGAGCACAATAGAAAAGCAATTAGTCCTACAAAATCTTAATTTAATGTTTTTAATTCCGTTGCTCTCCTACCTCCATTCTTCTTTAAATGTTAAGTGGTTGTTCTATTAAAGGAAAAGTAAACATGTGAAACTTGCAATTGTAGTTTGATTACTAAAAATTAGAAATAAACTATTCATTTAAAAAATTTTTTTTAACTTTTTAAAGATGACTTATTGATTAATTTATAACATTATTGGTGCATAAATCTAATATCTAGTCCTTTATTTCAACTGAGGGTTTTATTAAGGGAAGAAACATTATTAGGGAAAAAGAAAAAAGAAAACATCAAGTAAGAAGGAAATGAAATGTGATCACATAAAGAAATAATCCCTTTTAGTGGTACTCTTACATCTTTATGTATATATTCAAACCATATGGATGTATACTCATTGCCTCTGATCCAAATAAAATTAAGGTCTCAAACATTTTGTCTATGGATTAAAATTTTCATCTCTTAAAAACTTGCATGAAGAGAGGACTAAGTTTTTTTCTACTTATTTTATAAGTCCAATTAAAAATAAAATTGGAGGAATTAAAAAATTAGAAATTGGCACACAAGAAAAAATGTAGATGGGTTGACTTGTCAAATGAATTTTTACAAAGTAAAACAATTCTTAGTAGCCCTTTCTTTTTAGATCCTTCTCCAAATATCATTCAGAACTTAACCAAAAATTAGTATAGGAAAGCTTCCCTTCACTTGATTTAATATCTTAGATCATTTATTTGTTTCTATTATTTGCAGATTGTGTTTGGTATTGAAGAGCATCTATAATAGTTCGAGGTCCTCCTTCTTTGTAGATTACAGTTATCCATCCATTCAGGTAAGTTGTCCAACTAATGTCTCCAATATGTTTTGCTTTACTAGTGGGAGTATTTGTGGTATGAGGGTGTTTTTTTAAATTGCAAATGATGTATTGTTTTTATGTTATTGTTTGCAATACTTAAACTATCATTGATGATAACATAAAGTTCTGATTTAACATTCTAGTCATAACTTAAATCTAAAAGACTCTAATTACTAGTAACTTGAAGTTGATGTAACAATTGAATTGAATAAGGATTGCATTTAATATGGGTATTTTTAAACATTGAGGTATAATAAATCATTAGGTGGGTATATAGGCTGGAAACCAGTGATGCAGCTCTTATGAGGCTTATAGGTGAAAAATTACACGAGCATAGAAGCCACAGCGAGAACATGTTTCTCGATTCACAAGTGTAAACAACGCCACGTACCTTAGACCTTCTGAGCTTTCGAACTTTGTCAAGAAACTTCAATCCTATGGACTCTAATTACTAGTAACTTAAAGTTGATGTAATAATTGAATTAAATAAGGATTGCATTTAACATGGTTATTTTTGAAACATTGAGTTAATAAACCATTAGGGAGGTATATAGCTTGGAAACCAGTGATGCAGCTCCCATGAGACTTATAGGTGAAAAATTCCATAAGCCTAGAAGCCACAACAAGAACATGTTTCCCGATTCACAGCTGTAATTAATGCCACGTACCTTATATGAGGTTAGTAGGAAATGCCACTAACTTTCATGTGTTTCTTGTCACCTTTCACCATTCTAAATTATTTAGTTGATGGAATTGTTATGAATATGTTAAGCATCATGTTTTATGCTAGGTTTGAATTTCTTATTTTCACTTTAGTGTTTCCTTTTATCATTCTGACTGAGTCTCTTCGTTTTCTTAGAGTTTGTCATTTCAATTTGGCATAATGACATTTGATGAAGTAACTTTAAGGTTTTACCATACAAGATGTTTTTTTTAATGTTATAAGGGTGGTTTTGTGAATGAAATTGAATTTGATCATGACTTATTGAGTTAGTTTGAATTGGTTGATGTATACAAGAGAAGTGGGTATAACAATGTAAAAAAGATATTTTATCTTATGCCTGGTTTTGAACTATATAATGGTTTGAGGGTTGTAAAAGATGATGCTAGTGTGTTAGATATGGTTAGTTAGATGATGGGTAGAGGTGGTATATATTTATATTGAACATGGTGTGGATGACCCTATTGAAGTGATTAAGGATGAATATAATGAGGTTAATCAGGGAAATGTAATTGAAGATAATAGTGAGGATGTTAATAATGAAGGATTTGGAGGTAATGTAGGTAATTTAGACAATGTATCAAATGTGGAGGATGAAAATGATGCAGATATGGAGAATGAAGATGATACAAATATGGAGGTTG
Organism: Erythroxylum plowmanianum; assembly: GCA_025531925.1. NCBI lineage: Eukaryota > Viridiplantae > Streptophyta > Magnoliopsida > Malpighiales > Erythroxylaceae > Erythroxylum > Erythroxylum plowmanianum. The sequence continues at coordinate 3,816 of JANVCQ010030371.1, forward strand.
TAGAGGATGAAGAGGATTTAGAGTAAAGAGATGAAGGAAATGGTCCAGATGACAACATTGAAGAGGATCTAGATTAAGGAGATGAAGGTAATGGTCCAAATGAAGATGTTAAATAGGATTTAGAGGAAAGAGATGAAAGTAGTGGTCCTAATAAAGATGATGGAGATAATGGGCCATATGAAGCTAATGCAGATGATGAAGATGAGGTAGTTTTGTCTAAATATTATGACAGTGATGAATATGGAGAACTTGTAAGTGATGTAAATGATATGGTATATGATGCTACTAGGAGGAAAAAGAAATACCCTATTTATAATAAAAATGCAACTTAGCCTTACGTTGAGGTAGGAATGATTTTTTTTAATCATTTGCAATTCGTGCAATGAGTTTGTTATCCATCAAAACAAAGAGGGATGTCATGTTTACCAAATATTAGCCCAAGTTTGTCCAAGGTAAATATAGGATAGAGAAATGTCTTTAGTCTATATATGGAGCATTTGATAGGAAGCTGCAATCATTTCAAGTTAGGAAATTAAGGAACAATCATGATTGTAATAAGGTATATTCAAATCCTAGGATAAACACCAGCATCTTATTTGACTTGTTGAAGGATAAGCTTAAAAGGGAGCCATTTTTGAACTAAGGGTGAACTTCTATGTGTTGTGGGAAGAGATGAAAACAATTAAATGTTTCTTATTGCTTGGGCTATGTTTGAAGTTGAGTCGAAAGTCATATGGAAGTGGTTTATTGAAAGGCTGAAAGAAGATTTACCTCACTTAGGCTCCAGAATTGGTTGGACTATAATGACTGATCAACAAAAGGTAAAAGTATCAAAGCAATCTTGTTTTTACTTTCATTGAGAGTGTAACTGTTATGAAATATGTAGATTTGTGTACACATGCCTATTCAAATGGTTATGTTTTCCCTTGCAGGGACTTGATAGAGCCATTGCCGATTTGTGTCCAGATGCTGAGCATAGGTTTTGTGCTAGGCATGTTTATATGAATTGGCATGGAAGAGGATATAAAAGGAAAGAGATGAAGGAACACTTTTAGAAAATTGCAAAATCATTCATAGTAAGGGAATATGAAGAAAATTTGGATAAGCTCATAGCTAAGAAGCAAAGGGCAGTAGAAGATATTGATAGTTATGCATCAGTTTGACAATGGTGTTGGGCTTTCCAGAGGGAAGATTCTTTGATTGAGTTGGTTGATAATAACTTATGTGAGGCCTTCAATAAGACTCTGGTTGATGCAAGGAAAATGATAGTTTTAGGGTTGTTTGAGCACATTAGGAGACAATTGACGAAAAGATTTATGTGAAAAAGAAAAGAGGCTGCCAAATGGAAGGGTAAAGAATATGGGAAGCAATTGAGAAGAGTGCCATAATTGCTTAACATTGTTCACTATATCATAATGGAGAAGGAGGGCATGAGATTGATCATGGACAGAACAGATATGTGGTGAGTCTTTAGAACAAAATATGTCCTTGTAGGAGATAACCCCTCTCTGGTATTCCTTGTGCACATGTCATATGTGCCATTAGAGATAGTAGGGTTGATATTGAAGAGTACACTTCTAGTTAGTTATGGAAGACTGAATATGTCAAAGCATATAGAAGGCAATTCAACTAATGCCTAGTATGAAGGATTGACCCATTAGTAATAAAGAAATTATTAGGCCACCATAATTCAAACAAGGGCTTGATAGGCCCAAAATAGCTAGGAAAAAGGGCACTATTGAGCCTAAAAAAATAAAAAAGTAAACAAAAAGTGAAATGCTAACCATGTGTCTAGGAGGGGCATGATCATTAATTGTAACCACTGCCATACAGAAGGACACAACATAAAAGGTTATCCTTGGAAGGATCGAGAGGTAATTTCTAAGTTATATTATCTTTTTATGGGACAACTAAGATTCTTTTCCATAGTAGTGGTAATCTTCTAAGTTTTTTGTTCTATTATCACTATTATCAATGGCAAGTTCTAGCCCAGTTTCAAAGTTCAAACCCACATCAGTCAACTAATTTCCATATGGATCAAAACACAATAAACTCACAGTCAACCCTCGAAGAGTTGAAACTAACATTGACAACCTAATAGGTGCCTCTAAATTTGCATCTAACAATACTGAAAGGGGAAAGAAAGATAAAAGAATAGCAAAAGCCTCTGCTTCTGCTATTACCTCTGCCTCTACTACTGTGTTTGTATCTGTTGGTGCCATAATTACATCAGGTATTACCAACACCTTAAGTACTAGTCATGTATATATAAGTGCCAATGCAACAGCCTCAGTTGTTCTCCAACACCTGGAGGTGCTTTAAAAACAACAAATATCTGTATATCTTCAAAGGCCAGCACCAAGAACCAAACTAAAGGGAGAAGAGAGTCTAGTTATGGTGTTATAGATGATGGAAGTAGATTAAGGATGTTTGGTGTTGGCGGATGTAGTCCAAATTCTCAAGAAAAAATTATAGGAAAAAGGCTTGTCACATACTCTTCTCTTCAACAAGAAGCAAATAGGGAGTTTAAGAAATGGATGGGAGGGATGGCAGTATACATAAATGAAACCACAGGGTTGTAGATGCTAAATGTAAGTGTTAAATAATTGCATTATTACTAAACATTAATTAATTAATACAACTTAACAATGTTTGCATTTTATCTACATCCTCGAAGGAGAAGTCAGAGACTACTAAACCTTGGGTAGAAATCAATAAAGAGGAAGGAAGCTATTACTGTGCATGTGAATCCAAGCCAATAAAGTTAAACTGCATCTTTAAAGGGAAAGGGCAAAATGTAAACTTAACATTTAATTATTAGTGAACTAAACAATTTTGTGATATTTGTGTACTAAACAACAATAGATTGTAAGGATCTTGTTAGGATTAATGTTAATATTATTAAGCAATGAATGCAATGACTACCAATTTTAGTTTGAATTTCATTTCTTTTTACGTTTTTTCCTTTTTATTGAAGTTCATATATGGGTTATTGAGGGTGATGGAAGCTTGGTTGGAATTGTCACATTCTCTACAATGTTTTGTATTTTTAGGGAAAGCTTAACGTCTTTATATGGAAAAAGATGATTAGCTTTTTGTAGTAAAGTGATGGTTTCCTTTATTTTCCAATCAGTGTGAATTGTATTTCTTTTAGGTTTTTTCATTTTCATTGAAGTTCATGAATGGTAGAACATGTACATTGTTAATACAAAGAATTAGAACTATAGGTCTATTAAGCATCTTTGTCTCCTCATCAATAATTTGATGACTTATAAAACAACTTAATAGTTGTTTTAATCATTAGAGGTAAACTACAAATGACATTTTTTAGAGTAGTCAATTTCTATCTCTTTTAACTCCTTTCGACTACTAACCAATATGCCATCTCCATTGATTAAAGATCCTATTTTGTCACTAATATTCCTTACCAAATGTTGAAACATAAACCATCTTTAGGCTAGTACATCAAACATGTTTAGTCTAGTATATAAAACATCAAACCTGTTTAGGCTAGAACATAAAATTAGTAATACAGCAGATGTTGAAACATCTAACACTTTGCACTTTCCAACATCAGGTTAGGTGAATTACATTTCCACATTGTTCTAGTACATTAAACCATTTCCAGCTAAGGCTTTAAATTTAAAAGTATTTCCTTTTTTTCCTTTGTTATTTAGACTAACAAACATAAGCAAAACTCCTAAACACAAGCTTAAACAAGCAAACCATTTCTAACACTTTGTTGATTATGTTTCATTACTAGTCCTCGTGGCAACTAACTCATTCTTCAACTTCAAATTTTTTGCAATTCAATAGATTATTTTGACGTTATAACATCTTCTCTCTGTTTTCAGCTCTAAAATAATTTGTCTTGCTCTTGGATAAAATCTTTGATAATGCCATTCATAAAATCCACAAACAGTTTCACTGTACCATCAAAGAAAAAGTAGGAATTCGTTAATGAAGTATATAAACATATTTCGCTAAAAAAAATAGCTAAAACAACATAAAAATGTACCAAAATTACCAGAAAGAGCCAACAACTATAAAACCTTCTTCTTAGAATTTCATCAGTCTATGAATTCCGTCTAGGTGCTTTCAAGTTACAGTAACAATATTTAGCCTCTACATTATAGTCCCATTCAACTGGGTAAGTTGAAGAAATCAACTTGTACGATCTCAAATTGAGATTAGAACGTGTCCCTCTACTGTCAAAGTTGAAATTTTGAAAACTTTCAACCCAATAAAAAATCACAACCAAGAAAACAACAAATTGAATCCTCTAATCAACCTCATTTCCTTTAAGAACTACTACTTAAACTCATCCTCAAGTATTACATCACAAAGTTGTAATGTTAATTGTGCACCCACTAACAGCTAAATGATGTCTACAGGACTGAATTTGTTTGCTCCTAATAACCTACATCTCTTCCTTGAATGCTATACTTTATCTTTAACCTAGCGGATAGAGATAAACAAAACATGGATAACCACCAACAAAGCTAAACCAAGTGACACAAATCATAACCTACATACAATGTCAAGTACATAGGGAAGATAAAACTTGATCATATACTATATGCAAATGTATAATAGAATTGCAAATGAAAAATAATTATCATCTATACACTATTCAACCTAATAATCAAACCCACTTAAAGAAGATAAAATAATTAACATAAATGTAACATTGTTGGGGAAAAGGAATAAATTGACGATTCAAAAATCATAAATTTATATACAAAAATTAAAAGGGAGCAAAACTCATTACCTACTTCAGTCTTTAATTAGAGCACATGTATATTTCAGATCTCCAAAAATCTTATTGCTAATTCACCTCTAACGCGAAAAGAAAGAGCTATACTACCAAAAAAGCACAAGTGAGATTGGAGTGAATGCACATGCATTAAGTAATGATACGTCCAGGGATTGGAATAAAGGCACAACCGAGAGAAGAAAAAGAGGGTGAAAACATATGTTCAAAATAATCGTTGATTTGGTGTCGAATAATATTTCATCTAAGTGAAAATTTAAATGAAATTAATAAATTTTTCTTAAATTACACCAAGTCTGGACAATAAATTAGGTCTATTAATGTGACATCTAAACATTAATTGACCTGTATGTAATGGCAAGTGCAAAACACGTCCTAATTTCTATCCAAAAAGGTTTTTAACTGAGCAGACTAGTGAAATTTTAGTCCTTCATTAAGTAGGTTACAAGTTTAAGTCCCAGACTTATCAAACTCAAAAAGATTAAGCACTAATTTGAGCTTTTTGGCCTAAGGATTAATAACAATTTTGCATAATGGACATACAACTTTTTATCTAACTTTAAGAACTCTTCTCAAACATAACCTATATCTAAGAAATTTGGTTCATTAACTTAGTATCCACTAACTAAACAAGGTAAATTCTACTCATAACAAAATATAAATGTAAGAAAACAAGTATTGGTTATATGCCATGACTACTAAATAAGATCAAGACTTTAATCATGCATTTAGTTACTACCACCATTTAATTTGAAATAATAGCCTTTACTATTATTCGAATAGATTAATCTAATCTCTCTAATAGGCTAGAGTCCTATTCAAATTTAATTAATCATAAATTTTCTCAATAACTTAAATAAACTTAAATTAGGTAGATAATACCTTTATCAATCTTATGTCATATGATTTCTAGATTTGTTAGTTAACAAACTTTTACCAAAACATATCTTATATGTTATTCCCAACCTTATCTCTAAATTCATGTCACATGAGTTTGCTCATCCAAATCACACAAATTTAGTTAAGTAGGACCCATTATTATAAAGCAAAACATATTTAGGTTAAAGTAGTCTTAAGTTTGCTCAACAAGCCTAACAATAAACAGAACTCTGGTTCATTATTATAACAATGGAAGGAAACAATCACATGCTTAACACATATTTAATATTTTAATGAGGGATTTAATTTTAAATACTCGTCAAACCTAAAATTATATGTAAATCATCATACATATAAAACATACAATTTACCATACATCCAATGTGTGTGTGTGTGTTTTTATATATATATATATATATATATATATATATATATTTATACACACACACACACACACACATTAAACATATAAATAAAGTATGTAACTTTTGCTCTCATAATCAAATTATTTATATAAAATATCAAACTTCGTTTTATTATAGTTATTGATCTTTATAATCTAAAATAATACGTCCAACTCACTGGATAATTAAATTAAATTAAACACATTGATTCCTAAAAGAATTAACTATTCCAAATAAAATTTTGATTTAATTTAGAAAAGATTTTCAAATTCAATTGGAAACTATTTTGAATTATGATGACTTCTTTAATAAAATTTAATTGAAAACAATTTTCAATAAATTATACATCTTAAATATTATAATTTAAAAAACTTTTTTAAAAATTTAATAGGTAAGACCCTCTCATCCAATTAGAAAAAATTTTCTAATTTCCTTATAAATTATTTTTTCTTAATTAGAAAACTATTTTCTAATATTAAAAGGAAACTACTTTCAAAATGAAATAAAATACTTCTAAATTTAGTTTTAAAAAGTATGTAAATTATTTATTTAAATTTTTCTTTAGTAAACTAGGAAAATATTTTCAAAAGTATTAAAAAAGCTAAATTTTCTTAATTAATAAATGAAAACACTTTTCAAAATTTAACCAAGAAAATTACCTTTTCTAATAAATCAATAAATTAATTATCCATAAATAAATAAGTAGTTTCCAAATAAATAGAATAAAATTATCTAAATAAAAATAATAAGTTAATTTATCTCATCATATTGAAATAAGTAAATTTAAGTAAGAAATATCTTTCTTAATTACTTAAGAAAATACTTTTTTTAATTTAGAGTCTAATTAGTCAATTTCAATCTAAATGAAGCTAATTAATTCTAATTTTACAAAATAATTTTCTAAAATTAATTAACAATTAATCTAATTATTAATCTTAATTATATTAAGAAAAATAAATGATTTAATTTTCGAGTTGATTTTGAATTTTAAATTTAAAATTTGGGTTAAATTAAGAATACATTATTCCTTGTTTGGAATAACTTTATTTAGTTTTTAAAAATTACTTTAATTTAAAAAGCAAATAAGTTATTGCCTTACAGTTTTAAGTCTCATTTAAGCTTATAACCAAATAGCTTCATTCTAATTTTATAATTGGCTTATCTGTTTACCCAAATAAGCTTTATTCTAACTCTAGAATAGGATATATCTATACCCAAACAGATTTGATTATAAACTTGTGTCCGATCACTCTTTATTCTAGGCCTAGGATACTCTTATTTGTGTTGCCAAACACTGCTTATTCCAATACTAGAATAATCTTAACTCTATGTCTAAACAACCCGTTTCTTCTTCTTAAGAAAACCCTAATTCCAAAAGAATGAAATGGTGGCTTTAATCTCCAAGCTTGCTGCCACCTTCCTCCTACTACCACTTACCACTAGTGCTAGTTATCCATCCCCTGTCGTGCCTCTTCCCATTGTCGACAATGTTTCACCAGCACAGGTTACCGCTAGTGACACATTGCCAAGACACGCTTGTGTTTAGTTACTCCCAGTGAAAGTTGAAGTTGCTGCTTGTCTGCCAACTTCTACAGTCAATGTCTCCACAAACTCGCCACGTTAGTAGTTTTAACAGCAGACAACTCCAACTGCTTCATGCCAAGCATTTCTAGCAACCACTGTGCCTGCTGTTACAAAGGTTTTCCTTCAAGTATGAACTTATCTGCTCGTTGCGCCAACCCTTTCGAACAACAATCTCACTTAGTTCCTTAAAAATAAGATTTAGCCTTCCAACATAATCTTCGACCAACCTACTTGTTCTCAAACACCTCACGATGAGCAGTGTTTAACTCTTACACTCATAAGAAAATTACAGAAGCACTAGAATAGTAAAGGAAACAATAAGAACATGATAAAGAGATACAACTTAAAGGCTAACCTTCATTACTTCCCTCAAAGTATACAAACGAATACTCTCTCAATCTCTATGTCTCACAGCACTCTCCTCTTGATTTTTCTTAAGTAGAGTAAGGCTCAAATGACTTGTTTATAGGTACATGTAGATGACTACGTTAGAATCCTAATAGAACTCTACTAGATAATATCACAATCTTATCGTATCTTATCCTTATCATATTACATCAAACTAACCAATAGGTGACATCCCCATCCAATTAGGACTCTATCTAATAGGATTAAGTTGTATCACAATAATAAAATAAAAGATTACATTATTTAGGAATGATTATCCATATTCACGAAGATCTCCTTTATCTTTAGATGATCCTTCCTCATGATCTTTATCTCTTAGAGCTAATGTCCATCCACCGTGATCTTATTTGCCACATCATCCAAGACCTCCTCGTCTCTATCCATTGATGATGAGTAATCTAAGCCAATAGCACACTGGTCCATTTAATGCTTACCCATACCAACTCCATTAGCTATGGTCCGTCCACTTAAGCATACACTAAGTCCTTAGTCCATCAAAAGCTTAGCCTTGTCCTAGTCAGCTCGTATAAAGTCTAAAACTCTCCCAAAACTTGCACCATACATCATTTACTTACTAAGTAACCTTAGAGCTTTTGCATATTCCCTTTGTGCTTGTAATTTAGCTAACCTTCCACCTAATGTCCGTCTCAAGCCTTTTGTTGGTCTCATATCTAAATCTAGCATCTTGTCGAAGATTTATGCTAATGTGCACCAATGCATGCCAACACTTGACATTGTCCCTTTTCAACTTTACCTACTCATAATTCCTTTGCCTTGTTTCAAGGCTCGCCAATGCATGTAAGATTCTGCTATCACAACTTAAGAGTCTAACAAACCACCCCCACCAGAAGAAATCGATACCCTCATCGAAATAATCTATGGAGACTCATTCAAGCGTGGTTTCCTCAAATACTTCTTAGTCGTTGGCATATCTCCCACATACCTTGTTCCCTCTCTACTGAGTGTCTCCTTCATTTTGTTTAGACGCTTCTTCATAAGGCCCATTACACCCAACATTGCATAACTATTGAGGTAAAGTTCTTTTGTTGAATCATCCTCTCCCTCTCTTTGACCCTTCGTGACCATAGAACTTTCTTGCCCCTCACCCACCTTTTGTCTTGGGCATTCTCGAGCAAAATGTGGCCCTTCATAAATGAAACAAGCAATATCACTTTTTTTATTGTTTCTTACCTTGAGAAGATCCACCTACCTTATCCTTGCCTCTCTTCAAGACATTTTATATCCCACCATTCCTCTTGCCCTCGTAGCTACTTCGAATTGGTGGTGGCATTTGGAGATCCACCAAGGCATCCGTAGCCACTGTTGCTTATGGAAGGTCCTTCACGTTTTGCCTTCAAAGCTCCATTTATGCCTTACCTTGTAATGTAAGTCGCTTATAAAGTTTAACAACTTATCCTCCTCTGACATGTTCAGCACATCCAACATCAAAGATGTAAATTTCCTCATATACTTCCAGACTCAGTCGTCTTGCTTTAACCTCTTCAAAGCTTCTCTCGCAAGCCATAAAGTATTATTGGGGAGGAACTAATTTGTTAGCTCCTTCTTCATCTTCTCCCAAGGGTCAATAAGAGGTCTACCTATACTGATGTCGTTAGAGCTTCTCGTTCTCCACCACAACTTCACATCCTTCACTAAATACATTGTCATGATCGACACCTACTCTATATCCCACAAGAAAATTTTGAGCTCCTGGGCACTCTACTTGTCGTCAAAAACTTATGGCTCTCGTACCTTCACCAAAATGCTTTCTACTCATCCAACATCCTATATTGCAATGACACGCCTTAGGATCGCCACCTCGAACCTAGACTCCTCTTATGCCTTCATCAACTCCACTATTTAATGTTGCAACTATTGGATTCATGCCTCTAAAATCTCGAATCAACTGTTGTAAAATGTGACCTCTTCCTCCCCTTTAGCATTTGACCTAATGAGGGCCTCTACTCGAATGGCATGTTTCGTCAAATTGCTACCTCTCGCCATGTTGAACTATGGCTTTAATACTAGCTATTACAAAGGTTTTCCTTCAAGCACGAACTTATTTGCTAGTTACGCCAACCCCTTTGTATGACAATCTCACTTAGTTCCTTCAAAGCAAGATTTAACCTTCTTATGTAATCTTCAACCAACCTATATGTTCTCAAGCACCTCATGACCCTCGCAACTTTTAACTCTCACACTCATAAGAAAATTACAAAAGCACTATAATAGTAAAGGCAACAAGAACATGAGAAAGAGATACAACTTAAAAGCTAGCCTTCATTACTTCCCTTAAAGTATACAAAGGAATACTCTCTCAATCTTTGTGTCTCACAACACTCTCCTTTTGATTCTTATTGAGAAGAGAAAGGCTCAAATAAGCTATTTGTAGGCACCTCTAGATGACTAAGTTATAATTCAAATAGAACTCTACTAGCTAAGATCACAATCTCATCCTATCTTATCCTTATCAGATTACAACAAACTAACCAATAGATGACATCTTCATCCAATTAGGACTTTATCTAATAGGATTAATTTGCATTACAATAATAAGATAAAAGATTACATTATCTAGGAATGATTATCCATATCCATAAAGATTTCTTTATTTTCAAATGATCCTTCCACATGATATTTATCTCTTAGAGTTGATGTCCATCCATTATGATCTTATCTACCACATCATCCAAGATCTCCTCATCTCTATCCATAGATGATGAGTCATCCAATCCAATAGCACACTGATCCTTCCAATGCTTATCCAAGCTGACACTATTAACCATGGTCCATCCACTTGAGCACACACTAAGTCCTTAGTCCATCAAAAACTAGCCTTAAACAAATGAGCTCGTACAAGGTCCGAGCCAAAACTCACTCCATGCTTGATCTACTTGCTAAGTAACCTTAGAGATCTTACATATTCCCATCATGTGTGTGATCTAACTAACCTTGCACTTGATGTCTATCTCAAGCCTTCTTTTGGTCTCATATCTAAATCTAGCATCTTGTCGAAGATATTCACCAATGTGCACCAATGCATGCCAACGCTTCACATTGCCCCTTTTCATCTTTGCCTCCTCATAATTCCTTTTCCATGTTTAATTATTCCACATGTCGAATACTAGTTAAGGCTCGCCAATGCACGTATGATTCTATTATCACGACTTAAGTGTCTAACAAATCACCCCCATTAGAAGAAATCAACACCCCTCATCGAAATAAACTATAGACATTCCTCCAAGCGTGCTTTCCTCAAATACTTCTTACCCATTGGCACATCTCCTATGTACCATGTTCCCTCTCCATCAGGTGTCTCCTTGGTTTTGTTTGGATGCTTCTTCACAAGGCCCATTGAACCCAACATAATATAACTTTTGAGGTAAACTTCTTTCGTCGAGTCATCCTCTCCTTCTTCTTGATCCTTCATGAAAATGGAATTTACTTGCTCCTCACCCACCTTCCTTCTTGGTAATTCTTGAGAAAAATGTGGCCCTTCACAAATGAAACAAGCAATATCACTTTTTTATTGTTTCTTACCTTGAGAAGATTCACCTACCTTATCCTTGCCTTTCTCTGAGCCATTTCATATCCCACTATTCTTCTTGACCTCGTAACTAGTTCGAATTGATGATGAAATTTGGAGATCCACCAATGCATCCGTAGCCACTGTTGGGCTTGGAAGGTCCTTCACGCTTTGCCTCCAAAGCTCCATTTGTGCCTAACCTTGCTAGTCACTTATGAAGTTGAACAACTTGTCCTCCTTTCATATTTCCGCATGTCCAACATCAAAGATGTGAATTTCATCACACACTTCCGCACTGAGTCATCTTGCTTTAACCTCTTCAAAGCTTCCCTCATAATTCATAAAGTGTTGTTAGGGAGGAACTGATCCGTTAGCTCCTTTATCTTTACCCAAGTGTTGATGGGAGGTCTACCCACACTGATGTCATAAACGTTCTCGTTCTTCACCATAACTTTGCATCCTCCACTAAATACATTTTAGTGATCGAACCTTCTCAGAGTTAGCCACCTTTGTCATTACAAAGTACTCCTTTATATGCCACAAGAAATTTTTAAGCTCCTTGGCACTCCACTTGTCGACGAAAACTTATGGCTCTTGTTCCTTCGCTAAAGTGCTTTCTACTCGTCCAATGTCCTGTGTTGTAATGACACGCCTTAGGATCACCACCTCAAACCTAGACTGCTCTTATACCTTCATCAACTCTACTATTTATTGTTACAACTGTTGGATTCACGCCTCCAACATCTCGAATCGAGTGATGTAAGATGTGACCTCTTCCTCCCCTTAAGGAATTAGCACAATGTGTGTGCCCACTCGAATGACACGTTCTGTCAAATTACTGTCTCCCACTATGTCGAACTATGGCTCTAATACCAGTTATTACAAAGGTTTTCCTTCAAGCACGAACTTATCTGTCAGTTGTGCCAACCCTTTTGTACGACAATCTCACTTAGATCCTTCAAAGCAAAAATTAGCCTTCCTATATGATCTTCATCCAACCTAGTTGTTCTCAAGCAACTCCTGACCCTCATAGTTTTAATTCTCACACTCGCAAGAAAATTACAAAAACACTAGAATAGTAAAGACAACAATAAGAACACAAGAAAGAGATATAACTTAAAAGCCAACTTTCATTACTTCCCTCAAAGTATACAAAGGAATACTCTCTCAATCTCTGTGTGTCACAACACTCTCCTTTTGATTCTTATTGAGAAGATTAAAGCTCAAATGAGCAATTTGTAGGCACCTCTAGAAGACTAAGTTAGAATCTAAATAGAAATCTACTAGCTAAGATCACAATCTCATCCTATCTTATCCTTATCAGATTACATCCAACTAACCAATAGATGACATCCCCATCCAATTAGGACTTCATCTAATAGGATTAAGTTACATCACAATAACAAGATAAAAGATTATATTATCTAGGATTGATTATCCATGTCCATTAAGATCTCTATCCTTATATGATCCTTCCATATGATCTTTATCTCTTAGAGTTGATGTCCATCCACTGTGATCTTATCTACCACATCATCCAAGATCTCCTCATCTCTATCCGTTGATGATGAGTCATCCAAGCCAATAGCACACTAGTTCGTCCAATGTTCTCCACTTGAGCACACACTAAGTCCTTAGTTCATTAAAAACTAGCCTTAGCCAAGTGAGCTCATACATGGTCTGAGCCAAAACTCACACCATGCTTGATCTACTTGCTAAGTTACCTTGGAGCCCCTGTATATTCCCGTCATGCGTATGATCTAGCTAACCTCCCACCTGATGTCCATCTCAAGCCTTCTTTTGGTTTCTCATCCAAATCTAGCATCTTGGCGAAGATTTCTGCTAATGTGCACCAATGAATACAAATGCTTGACATTGCCTCTTTTCATCTTTGCCTCCTCGCAAGTCCTTTGCTTTGTCCTATGGCTCTGTGTGTCAAACACGGGTCAAAGCTCGCCAATGCTCGCATGATTCCGCTATTACAACTTAGCGTTCTATCAAACCACCCCCATCAAAAGAAATCAACACCCTCATATAAATAATCTATAGGCAATCCTCCAAGTGTGGTTTCTTTGAATACTCTTTAGCCATTGGCACATCTTCCACGTACCATGTTCCCTCTCCATCAGGTGTCTCCTTGTTTTTTTTTCAGAAGCTCCTTCACAAGGCCCATTGTGCCTATCACAGCAAAGCTATTGATGTAGACTTCTTCCATCGAGGCATCCTCTCCCTCTCCTTGATCCTTCGTGACCATGGAATTTAGTTGCTCCTCACCCACCTTCCTTCTTGGGCATTCTTGAGTAAAACGTGACCCTTCACAAATGAAACAAGCAATATCCCTTTTTGATTGTTTCTTACCTTGAGTAGATTCACCTACCTTCTCCTTGCCTTTCTCCGAGCAATTCAGTGTCTCACCATTCTTCTTGACCTCGTAGCTAGTTTGAATCGGTGGTGGCATTTGGAGATCTGCCAAGGCATCCATAGCCACTATTGCACTTAGAAGGTCTTCACATTTTGTATCCGAAGCTCCATTTATGCCCAACCTTGCAAGATGCTTATGAAGTTGAACTACTTGTCTTCCTCTGACATGTTCTATACGTCCAACACCAAAGATGTGAATTTCCTCACATACTTCCACATTGAGTCATCTTACTCAACCCCTTCAAAGATTCCCTTGTAAGCCATAAAGTGTTTTTGGGGAGGAACTGATCTATTAGCTCCTTCATCTTCTCCCAAGTGTCGATGGGAGGTTTACTTGAGGTTTTTATTCTCTGCCACAACTTTGCATCGTCCATTAGATACATTGTCGTGATCAACAACTTCTTGGAGTCAGCCACCTTTGTTGTTACAAAGTACTGCTCCATGTCCCACAATAAATTTTCAAGCTCTTTGGCACTCCACTTGTCGTTGAAAACTTATGGCTCTTGTATGTTCACTAAAATGCTTTTTGCTTATCCAACATCCTATGTTGGAACGACATGCCTTAGGGCTACCACCTCGAACCTAGACGACTCCTCTTATGCCTTCATCAACTCTATTATTTGATGCTTCAATTGTTGGATTCGTGCACCTCCAACATCTCAAATCGAGTGTTGTAAGATGTGACCTCTTTCTCCCCTTAAGGAATTGGCCTAATGAGTGCCTCCACTCGATTGACACATTCCTTCAAGTTACTACCTCCCTCGTGTCGAACTATAGCCCTGATACCAGCTGTTATAAAGACATCCTCCAAACACGAACTTATTTGCTAGTTGCGCCAACCCCTTTGCTTGACAATCTCACTTAGTTCCTTTTAAGTAAGATTTAGCTTTCCTATGTGATCTTCGACCAACCTACTTATTCTCCAAATGCCTCATGACCCTCGCAGTTTTAAACTCTCACATTTACAAGAAAATTACAGAAGCACTTGAATAGTAAAGGCAATAGTAAGAACACGAGAAAAAGATACAACTTAAAAGCTAACCTTCATTACTTCTTAAAGTATACAAAAAAAATACTCTCTCAACCTCTGTGTCTCACAACACTCTCCTCTTTATTCTTGTTAAGAAGAGCAAGGCTCAAATGAGCTATTTATAGGCACCTCTAGATGGCTAAGTTAGAATACAAATAGAACTCTACTAGGTAAGATCACAGTCTTATCCTATCTTATCGCGTCATAATAACAAGATAAAAGATTACGTTATCTAGGAATGATTATCCATATCTACGAAGATCTCATCTATCTTCAAATGATCCTTTCACATGATCTTTATCACTTAGAGCTGATGTCCATCCACTATGATCTTATCTTCCACATTATCCAAGATCTTCTCATCTCTATCTATTGATGATGATTCATCTAAGCCAATAGCACATTGGTTTGTCCATAGCTTACCTATGCCAACTCCATTAGCTTTAGTCTGTTCACTTGAGCACATATTAAGTCCTTAGTCTATCAAAAACTTAGCCTTGGCCAAGTCAACTCGTATAAGGTCAGAACTCTCCCAAAACTTGCACCATGCATGATCTATTTGTTAAGTAACCTTAAAGCTCTCACATATTCCCGTCGTGAGCGTGATCTAGCTAACCTTGCACCTGATGTCCGTCTCAAGCCTTTTTTTGATCTCACATCTGAATCTAGCATCTTGTCAAAGATATTTGTCAATGTGCACTAATGCATGCCAATGCTTGACATTGCCCTTTTTTGTCATTACCTTCTTACAAGTCCTTTGGCTTGTTCCTTTGTTTCACGTGTCAAACATTGGTCAAGGCTCACTAATTATCGCAATATTTATTTATTTCAACTTAAGATTGACCCATACAGAGCGAAACCTATTTGATTTCATTTCTTTTTCCAGTCCTTGCCTTAATCTATAGCTTCTGGGTCTCCCCTTAGAAAGAGAAATGTCTTTTTCTTCGTGCCATCGAAAAAAATTTTTATCCATATTTCCACACATCCTATTTTGACTTGCATTTGAGATGGTACCAAATTCAATTTGAAGAAAGGCTTTTTTGATATAAACGCATTAGCTACTTCTGACGCTTGAATCACAATTTCAACTCCATTCACTTGTGGGTTAATGACCTCAAATGACGAAAATGGATGGCTCTAAGTCGATTAGGGAGCCCCAATAGAGAGTGAATCTTTCTAATAGATGATTTTTCCACTTTCATTAGGCGTTATCTTAGCTAGCAGAATAGTAGTAGTTGGTAATATGTTAGGTAAGAGATCAGCCAATGTACGATTCAAGGGAATTGGACATTCTCGGAAGGCATAGTTGTGTTCCCTATAGCTTTTAAATGAAGTCACAAGAAGTAACTTTCCCTAGTCCGAAAGACAGTCGCTACCTAGAATGAAATGTAATGGAATATAATAGAAAGAACTCAAAGCACTAGCACTTTAAGATTGATTCATGCACGATTCCGCTATCATGACTTAGGGGTCTAACACCTACCCACATTTTTTGCTTCCTTCACTTTACTAGCCACTAAAAGATCATCTCAAGCATCACAATAAACCATTTTCATTCAAGCCTCACACTTCTTTGACACTCATCATAGCTGGCCATAGCCAAGAGACATTAAAACATAACCACAAAAAACATAGTGACTTCCACCCAATCGAGCTTCTCTAGCACAAGCTTTGGGTTTAGTCGAATCAAATTTGATTTAAGTGGTTCAATGTCCTAGATCTAGTGGTTTTAACATTTACGGGTTTCTTTGGTTTTGGATAATTTCAAGTTTCACTACAGTAAAAGAAACTTGTAGATAAATTCATCGAGTTACAAAATCCCCTTAGCAGAAAAATATAGGTGACGATTTTCATAAATCATCGCTAATAGTTTACTTTAGTTTTGTAGCTAAAAGCTATAGGTGATGTTTTGCTAAATCATCACCAATTATTTTTTGATATGCTTTGTTTCATAGCTAAAAGTAGCTATGTTTTTGTAAACATAGCCAACCAAATGTTTTTAGCTACGTTTTGTAAAATGAAGTCAAAATTTTAATATTCATCATAACTAAATGTTATATCACGTTAATTATAATTATTGGTGACATTTTTAATTCATATTATTGTATGTAATATTTAGATTTTTTGTTGTATAATTTGTTATACAAAAATATAATAAAAATAATTGAAAATTAAAAAAATTGTATAGAAAAAATATCATTAAATTCGATAATGTAAAAGATGTTAATTACAATTTCAAAAATACTTATATTATAGCACCCCACTCTCGCTAGACACATACCCGACATCCTGAGTGATATTCAAGTGCACATCCTGCCAAAGTGGCGTGCTTGTAAAGTCAATCAGTCAAAAACTCAGTATAATTTTTTTCAAAAATATCAAACACATACGCGGATCAATCACCAAATTGGGCACATTTTAATCATAAACTTTTTCAATCATAGTAATACAATCATCCAAATTTTAATAGCCATTTGGGCCCATTTCAAATACAAAATACTTGTAGTCATAATTTCATTATATTGCAAAATCATTTACAAAACATCTCCAATCTAGAAAGTTATCACAAAACAGAAATCCTCGAATACCCAAATTACAATAATTGCGGAAAGTCTATTTGATACAAAATAAAGAAACAAATGCATACATGAACTAATCCTGACCTCAATCTCTTACCGATTGCAGTGTATACTACCATTTATCTAACGGGGTAACTCTTCAAGGCCTAAAAAATATTGCAAATTTTAGATGAATCTTGCGAACTCAATGAGGTAATTATCGACGGTTCACTCAGTTCATGTAACACATCAATATGTGTAAAATGTAATTAACATCTTTTCATTTAGCATAATTCATCATATGTCTAATTCTCACTTACGAGCAAGGTAATTTTGCATTTCAAACAATCAAACATACTTATTTAGAATGTATGAAATGCTCATGTGTTCTTTTCCAATTATTATGTTGTTGTGACCAAGTGCCTAACTTTCCTATATAAATTGTGGATACTAGGCTCATTTATAACTATCCCTTATCCGTTGGGGATACAAGGCTCATTTTACATAGTGAGCCTTTGGCTCTTATACACTTTTTGAGCTCTAGGCTCTTTTTCACATCCTGAGCTTTAAGGTCTTTTTTTCGATGGTGACTCCAGTCACAACTGCCTTTATGTTACATACATTCATGTAATGAAATGCATCACATTCATATAATTTCAGTCTATCACATGCTTTTAGATTCACATTCATCTTCGGACCATGGTCTGGCATTCAACATAATGTTGAGTATCATTATTGCATTCATATGTATATTCACGGTTTTCTTCCTGAACTAGGTCTGGCATTTAATAATAAAATCATATATCACGTATTTCATCAAATCCAAATACAAGTAGCACTTTAGGATCTCATACATGCATCAAATCTCAAACCTTCATTGTCCGGCATCAACACAAAATCAATCCACATTCATATTATCATTTAAAACATATTTTTGAAGCAAACAGTTAATTGAGAGAAATTGTCTAGGTTACTTACACTATGATCTAGATTAGCACTAGCTTCAATGATTTGGAAACTTTTGAATGCAGACGTTTATCCTACACATCAAAATTTTGCAATACACACAATGCACACACACATTAATATTTGCACAATTATAAGCATTCATTTATCCACGCGTGTGTATATGGAATATGTATAATGCATTTTCATGACACTCCTGGGTATCTATCCATTATTCTCATCACGTAAACATTTTTATTACCAACTCACATATGTACCATGTATAATTATGGTCTAGATCCAAATAAAACCATTAAAATCACAGTTTATAACTCATTGTTCAAAATTCCAAATTTTTCCCAAAAACTAACTTTCGGGTCTACAATTCTTGATCATTTAGACAATGAAAATGAAGTAATTTGGGAACACTTTCTATTTGCAAATTGTCCTTCTATCTCATCAGTTTCTAATGACTACAAAATCATTCAATTTGGTTAAGTAGTGTGAAAGTTAAACTCCAAATATTTTCAGATTGTTTTTATTCTAAGTTAGTGCCCTGCATTCAATTGCCACCGCGAAATTGAAATTCTTATAGTCAGATTTAAAATTTGATTTCTTCAGATAAATTGTAGCCCTATGTCTCTGGTTTATAGAAATAAAAAATTATTCCATTTGGATAACT
Source organism: Erythroxylum plowmanianum (assembly GCA_025531925.1). Lineage (NCBI taxonomy): Eukaryota > Viridiplantae > Streptophyta > Magnoliopsida > Malpighiales > Erythroxylaceae > Erythroxylum > Erythroxylum plowmanianum. The sequence continues at coordinate 23,027 of JANVCQ010030371.1, forward strand.
ACAGAACAAGGTATTCCTAAAATACCAATACATGTTCAGTGTAGAGAAAAGTTCACTAAGACAAATTCCAAAAGTTCGTTGTGGTGAGGAATTCTCGTGAAATTTTCACAAGGTCGCCATGGTGAAACCTAGAGTTGGCCACAGCGAACTTTACCTGAAAGAAATCAAAGCTAAATTCTTCAAGTTTGCCACAGCGAAGCAAGGAGTTTGCCGTGGTGAACTTTTACAGATGTATAACTAGTTTTTCAACTTTAGGTTACATTTTGAGACTCCTCTAGACAGAATTTGAATTTGACTTCTTCATGAAAAATGTAGCCATAGATCTCTTATTTACTCCAAATCAAAAATCATCTCATTTGAATAATAAGAGAAAAAGTTATAGTTAGAGAACTGAAGCATAATCATATGGAAAATGTTACAGCCAACATTTTTCTAACACCCATTAAACATCATTCACTCACCCAATCCAACTTTATGTCATTCCCTAATCTATTATCCATCAAAACAAAAAAGCAAGACATGAATCTATCCCCATTTCTCATCCACGTTTCATCATGAACCCGTCCTCATTTTATGAACATTTAACTCTTAACTATCATCAAAACATGTTTCATTCATCAATTCAAGAAGAGTGATGCTTATACTTACTTGTTTAGTTTTAAGATCTTCAAACTCTTCAAACTCTCTCTTAACCCTAGCTTTCTTCTCTCACACGTGCATCACCATTCAAGGGTGGTAGGTTTAGGTCTTTACTAAGAAATGAAGAAAATAGAATGGCCAGTGATGGAAGAACGTAAGGTTCAACTTATGGCTTGGAGAAAAGAGTGTCGTGAGTGAAGAAGAAGAAGAATGGAAACGATGAGAAATGAAGAAGAATGGAGAACAAGGGAGATGTTGTTTTTAGCAAGTGACAAGGGAGATGTTATAAAATCATGTTTCATCAAGTGGTATGGCAAGTGACACATGTCACTTCCCCATGGTTCCATTTGGTCCACTTTAATGATTAGTCCATATTGTCTCCAATTTCTACTCCAATTGTCTCTCAATTTTCAATGACATAAAATCATTAAATCTTAGTGTCACATATAAAAATTTCCATTTTCATTTGACTCTTATTTCTACTAACATTTAACAATCATTTTGCCACTTGGCAATTTTCCTAGTCCAAAAATACCTAAAAATTTTAGAAATTTTCCCAAAAAAATTCCAAAAATTCTAAATCAATAATTATAATTTCCAAATCAAAATTTCAATACAATCAAAGCATAATTTCCAATAAAATCACATTTACAAACAATTATATCCGAAAATGTCAATGAATGCATGTAAAATCATTTTTATGTGAAAATTTTACTATTTATGTGTGTGCGTACGTTGCATTATGCATGAGCATGAAATGCACTTTCTTCTAATCTCTCATTGTTATTTCTACATTACCCTAATCTAGAGCTCCAACCCTTAGTATGGGAACGGGATGTTACATTTCTTCCCCCTTAATAAATTTTGTCCTCGAAATTATTATCTAAATAATCAATAAGGCAAGGGTATTGTTTCCTCATATGTTCCTCTATTTCCTATATAACCTCATCAATCGAATACTTTCATCCAAATGACCACAGTCGATAGACTCTCTAGGTCTTTCAATCACTTATTTGTTCGCTCACTATCTTACCTAGTTCCTTAATATCTTAGATTATTCACTTTGCAAGCCGGCAATACATCTTTGTCGGATAATATCATTATTTCTTAGTATATTCACATATCACATATTATGAATCTAAGACATCCTTTTATCAGTAACATTAACTCATAATAATTAGTACAGATTAATCCATATCGGGCTTAGTTTATCCTTTTTCCTTATTTGAGCACACCTTACCAAGGTGGTACTCATAGAAACAATTCATCTTTCCTTTAATAATTCCCATCACTTAATGTTAATACACTCCATTCTTATGTATATTGCACTACATTCCATAACCTCGATGTTGGTCCATCAAATTCATTCATCTTTCATAAGCCACTTAATTTTTATTACAGACTCATTTCACACACTAACAGTATCTTAAATTTATTCTGGCCTTTTACCATTTTTAGGCCCTCTTCATTTTAATGTAAGGACGAACGAACCTTTTTGTTGTATAAAACCTCATACAATATTCTAACGATATCACTATGATAATGATTGATATGCTTAAATTCAATTAAAACTATACATTAACCTCCTAATCCTATGAACTCCAAAATGTAAGTTTTTAAGCATATCCCCAACAATTAAGACTGTTGACAATCCAAACATACAATCACTTGCTTCTACCTCCTTAGCCATTAAGTAGTATTTCGGCATATTCCTACTAGGATGTATAGCCTAGGTTGATATTTGTATTTCTCTAGTAATCTCTTTGTTCAATCATCTTTATCGGGTAGACATCCTTTTTGATTCAGTCACCAAATATCATTTTCCAGTTCAAACTCAAATTTGGATTCATTTTTTATTCCTCAATAAGATCCACAATTTTTGAATTCTCAATTTGGGCTTTGCTAATATTTTCATGTGAAACCGATCTTAAATTCAATAGCTAAGAGTACTTTGATTTGTCCAAAATTCATCTTAACATTCTTTGTTTTTCATTACACTTGGCTTTGCAACCTCAATACCTAAATTTATGTTACACAGCTATTGAATTTTTTCCATTCCATGTATCAAATTACAACACTAGCTTTACTGGGAAATACTCATTTGCTTAATCAAAACCTTTTAGTAACTCTATTCATTGTCTCAAGCTTATATTCAGTTTTTTTTCAAACTCCATAATTACCTCAAACTTTAATAATCTATATATTTATATATAGATCCAAAATGTTTCACTGTACATATAATGTTTCCAAACTTTCAAAGTAATCACTATTGCAGTAAGTTCTAAATCATATATCAAATAATCAACTCATGAGACTTTAATTGTCTCAATGCATATGAAATCACTTTATTATGCTGCATTATATTTCATCATAATCCCTAGTGTGAAACATCATTATATACTACATAATCTCAAATTCCAAGTGATATTATTATCCTTGGTGCTATAATTCCTCAAAATTCTCTTTACATTCATCAGTCATACGATTTACACGTTTTTTCTTAAACATTTTTGTTAAAGGCTAAGATAAGGGCTAAGATAAGTAAGAATCTCTTAACAATTTCTAGTAGTATCCTGTATACAACCAGTTTAAGAAAGCTCTGGATCTCATATACATTCCTTGGCGTTTCTTACTTCTTCATTACCTCTATGTTCCTTAGGTCTCCCAATGCGCTATGTTTAGATACTATAAGATCCAACATTTTATTTAATCAAGCTAAGATTCACTCTTATTGAACTCGGCCTATAATTGTTTCTACCTTCAGGATATGTAAGATTTATTCTCAAGTTCCACAGTTAAGCACATAACCATTTCGGTTCCAAATTCATCCTCTTACGATCATAACAAATTTATGTTTTCATTACATTCTACTTGTACACTTTAATCTCCTCATTTCTACTCATATCCCTATTTTCCTCAAACAATGCATGAAAATACATTTACATTTATATCACATTTGGGGACATGTCACCACAGTACCATCTTGGTGTGATATTCAATACTACATCCACCAATACAAATGCAGTGAATCTCTATCTATCATATCGAACCATATACTATTTCTCATTTCTAGATATCCATAAACTTTCGTTTTCTCATATTTTGAAAGAGCATCACTCTTCTTACTAATTCTATCAACCCAAACTCTTAACGCATGCTCATGCGTATTACTCATACATATGCGACTCAGAGTAGGAATCAGTTGCTGCTGTCTGCTATGACATGACTAAAATACATTTGACTTGACATGTATTTCAAAAATGCCCATGTAAGATACTAATTTTGGGCTCTGACACCAAAATGTAGCACCCCACTCTCGCTAGACATGTACTCGACATCCTGAGTGATATTCGAGTGCGCATCTCACCAAAGTGACGTGCTAGTAAAGGCAATCAGTCAAAAACTTAGTATGACTTTTTTTTCAAAAATATCAAATGCATACGCGGATCAATCACCAAATCGGGCCCATTTTAATTATAAACTTTTTCAATCACAGTAATACAATCATTCGAATTTCAATAGCCATTTGGGCCCATTTCAAATACAAAATACTTGTAGTCGTAATTTCATTATATTGCAAAATCATTTACAAAACATCTCCAATCTAGAAAGTTATTACAAAACAAAAACGCTTGAATACCTAAGTTACAATAATTGCAGAAACTCTATTTGATACAAAATAAAGAAAACGAATGCAGAAATGAACTGATCCCTACCTCAATCTCGTACTCGATTGTAGTTTATACTCTCATTTATCTAACGGGGCAACTCTGTAAAGCCTGAAAAATATTGCAAATTTTGAGTGAGCTTTGTGAACTTAATAAGGTAACCATCATCTATGGTTCACTATATTCATGCAACACATTAATACACGTAACATGTAATTCACATCTTTGCATTTAGCATAATTCATCATATGTCACATTCTTACTTACAATTAAGGTAATTTCGCATTTCAAACAATCAAACATACTTATTTAGAATGTATATGAAAAGCTCATATGACTCTTTTCCATTTATTACGTTGTTTTGACCGAGTGCCTAACTATCCCGTATCTATTGTGGATACCGGGCTCATTTCTAACTGTCCCTTATCCATTAGGAATATAGGGCTCATTTTATATAGTGAACCTTTGGCTCTTATACACTTTCTAAGCTCTAGGCTCTTTTTCACATTCTGAGCTTTAAGCTCTTTTTCAATGACGACTTTGATCACAACTGCCTTTATGTTACATGCATTCAATTAATATAATTCATCACATTTATATAATTTCAGCCTATCACATACTTTTGGATTCACGTTCAATTTCACATTCATCTTCAGATCGTGTTCCAGCATTCAATATAATGTTGAGTATCACTATTGCATTCATATGTATATTCACAATTTTCTTCCAAAACTAGGTCCAGCATCTAACAATCAAATCATGTATCACGTATTGCAGCAAATTCATATACAAGTAGCACTTTAGTATCGCATACATGCATCAAATCTTGGACCTTCATTGTCCAGCATCAACACAAAATCAATTCGCATTCACATCATCATTTAAAACATATTTTTGAAGTTACTTACAGTATTCTCCAAATTAGCACTAGCTTCAATGATCTGGAAACGTTTAAATGCAGACATTTATCCTACACATCAAAATTTTGCAATACACACAATGCACACACACATTAATATTTGCACAATTATAAGTATTCATTTATGCACACATGTGTATATGGAATATGTACGATATATGTTCATGACAATCCCGAGTATCTATCCATTATTCTCATCATGTAAACATTTTTATTACCAACTCACATAAGTTCCATGTATACTTATGGTCTAGATCCCAATAAAACCATTAAAATCACAATTCATAACTCATTGATCAAAATTCCAGATTTTTCCCAAAAACTAACTTTTGGGCCTACAATTCTTGATCATTTAGATAATGAAAATGAAGTATTTTGGGAGCACTTTCCATTTGAAAATTGTCTTTCTATCTCATAAGTTTCTAATGACACCAAAATCATTCAATTTGGTTTAGTAGTGTGAAATTTAAACTCCAAATATTTTTGGACTGCTTTTATTCTAAGTCAGTGCCCTGCATTCGGTTTCCACCACAAAATTGAAATTCTTATAGTTTGATTCAAAATTTTATTTCTTCAAATAATTTGTGGCCCTATGTTTGTAGTGTACTCCAAATCACAAATCATTCCATTTGGATTACTACATAATAAGATATGCTCAAAATACCGATACATGTTCAGTGTAGAGGAAAGTTCATTGCGGCAAATTCCAGAAGTTCACCACTGCGAACTCCTCCTGAGAGGAATTCTCATGAAATTTTCACAAGTTCATTGTGAAAAAACCTAGAGTTGGCCGTGGAAAACTTTACCCGAAAGAAATCCTAGCTAAATCCTTCAAGTTCACCATGGAAAACTTTCATAGATGCATACCCAGTTTTTCAACTTCAGGTCAGATTTTGAGACTCCTCTAGATAGAATTTGAATTCGACTTCTTCATGAAAAATGTGGCCATATATCTCTAGTTTATTCCAAATTAAGAATCATATCATTTGGATAACTAGAGAAAAAGTTATGGCTAGAGAACTGAAGCATAATCATATGGAAAATGTTACAGCCAACATTTTTCCAGCACCTATTAAACACCATTCACTCACCCAATCCAACTTTATGTCATTCCCTAATCTATTATCCATCAAAACACAAAAGCAAGACATGAATCTATCCCCATTTCTCATCCATGTTTCAACATGAACCCATCCTCATTTTATGAATATTTAACTCTTAATTATCATCAAATCATGTTTCATTCATCAATTCAAGAAGAGTGATGCTTATACTTACTTCTTTAGCTTCAAGATCTTCAAACTCTTCAAGCTCTCTCTTAACCCTAGCTTTCTTTTCTCACACTTGCATCACCATTCAAGGGTGGTAGGGTTAGGTCTTTAGTAAGAAATGAAGAAAATAAAATGGCTAGTGATGGAAGAATGCAAGGTTCAACTTGTGACTTGGAGAAGAGAGTGTCATAAGTGAAGAAGAAGAAGAATGGAGAAGATGAGAAATGAAGAAGAATGGAGAAGATGAGAAATGAAGAAGAATGGAGAACAAGGGAGATGTCATTTTTGGCAAATGAAAGACCAAAATATGGTCTTTGACTTTATAAAATCGTGTTTCATCCACTTGCCACTTGTCACTTCCCCATGATTCCATTTGGTCCACTTTAATGACTAGTCCATTTTGTCTCCAATTTCTACTCCAATTTTCTCCCAATTTTCAATGACATAAAGTCATTAAATCTTAGTGTCACATATAAAAATTTCCATTGTCATTTGACTCTTATTTCTACTACCATTTAACAATCTTTTGCTATTTGGCAATTTTTCTAGTTCAAAAATACCCAAAATTTTAGAAATTTTCCCAAAAAGGTTCCAAAAATTCTAAATCAAATTATAATCTTGATTGAGCCCAAGTTTATTATATAAATTGGCTACACTTTCATAGTTCTTAATGTGCTTTTTGACTCTTAATTT
>JANVCQ010030388.1:0-11893 GCA_025531925.1 Erythroxylum plowmanianum
GCATTAAGATGTTCTTTAGATGATTCGAAAGAAGACTTCAAGCTCTACAACTTTCATGAAGACCTTGAAGACAAATTTTATCTTCTAAAGGATCAAAAATAGAACAGAAGATATAAGATGAACAGTAACCCAGAAGATAGCAAAATACAGACGACGCAAAAACAGAAGAAGCGAAAGGAAAAAGATAGCAAAACACAAAAAAAACGAAAATAGAAGAAGAGAAAGACAGAAACTCAGACGAAGTAAAACTCAGAAGAAGCAAAAGTCAAAAAAAGCAAATCGACAAAACACCAAAGATGACCTGTCAGCAAAACACAGAAGAAGACACGCCAGCAAAACGCAGACGAAGCAAAACCCAGACGATACAAAACCCAGATGATACAAAGCACAGAAGGAGATGACATCACACAGAAGAAGATGACATCATCACAGAAGAAGTGAAACACAGACGATAGCAAAACCCAGACGATACAAAACACAGAAGGAGATGATGTCTCACAGAAGAAGATGACATCATCACAGAAGAAGCGAAACATAGATGATACAAAACTCAGATGATACAAAACTCAGATGATACAAAACTCAGACGATACAAAACCCAGACGATACAAAATACAGAAGATAACAAAGGCAGATGATATAAAAGGCAGAAGATACAAAAACTAAGAAAAAGAGAAACTTAGGCGGAACAAAATACAGAAAAATATGACGTCATCAATGACATCATCACAGAAGAAGCAAAAACACAGAAGATATAACTCCTCTTTTGCACATCTCCCTTATAAGGACCCTGACTTTCATCTCAAAAGTTCAAAAATTATATACTATATATTGCTGGAAAGCTAAAAGAAATATCTACAACTTACTAGTAGACACACTTTCTCTAATCTATCCTAAATCAATCCAGAATTGCCCTTAAATTCAGAACACAATTTTCACTCATCCAATGTATTGCAGCCATGTTGTTTCACAATCTTTCCTTGACACAAATCATACTAAGATCACCGTTCCTACTTCATTTACTCCTCATTCTTAACTCCATTTCAATCAATATCATATAAAGGAAATTTATAGTCCATGACTAATCATGAACACCAATAATAGAATGTACGCATGTGTACATATTCCTCATCAACTTCCTACACAAATGCAACATCATTGTTGCTTCTAACTTTTAGCTTAATTCTTCTCACTTCAAAATCTTTTATCCACCAGAAACACTAAAACAAAAACTTGGACATATCCACACTTCTCATCCGCTACTTTATCCTTGCTTATCATTTCTTGGTTCAAAAATCTTCATTCCTTTGTTCTTTACTTATGACTAATCTCCAAAATTTCTCATTCAAAAGTTCTAACTTCTATGAAAAGTTCAGGGTCCAACATCAATGCTTTTCTATAATACATTTAGGCTTGAATGGACCTTGAAATGTACCTAGTAGAGAAAAAATGAGTGATATGTTAGGGTGATGATTGAGGAAATAAATATAAGAATGGATTGTCGTATATCAATTGATCAAATAGGGAATTTTTGGGATGGTATGAGAATGAAGATGAACTAGTGATGCCTAGTGAGATTCCAATGAAATAACCCTACAGGGTAATACGCTCACATTTTATGATTCCAAAAATGGACTCTAAAAATGGGGTCCAACAGATCCAATTTAATAAGATCATGGCTACCTTTTCTGGAGTGTTTTATGTTCTTTTATAGTATTTTAGGGTCCTAGGGTTGATTCTAGGGTTTCCTCAAATTATTTGTTTCTAAAATTAGCCCTGAATGTCAAAATAGATGAAAAATATAGCATCTAGGATGTGTCTTACATAATCGCGACATTGGAGAAAAACCTTATGTTATGATCGTTAAATAGATGCACTATCATGACCTATCATATAACCCATGCACATTCCACCTTTCTTCATTCTTCACTTATCTACTTTCCATTACTAACAAACACATCAAACACATCAAGAAGCATAAGATTGAGATCCAAAATCATGCTCTAAACCATATAACACTTAACACATAAACAAAAAATAACATTAACATCATTCTAAGCCTATACATGTAATAATCATTTAATAAACACCTGTAAACACACTAAAACACCTATGAAAACATAATATAAACTACCCCTATCAAATCCGTAAACTTAAAATTTTGTCCTTAAGAAAAAACGAAACAAAAACTCAAACAAACCAAACATAAACATAAACATATACATTCAGTTAGCATGCACTAATGAGACAATGATATATAACTTTATAAATCAATTTAACTCCAAACATCAATCATTCAAGTTGTGCCAACATATTAACTTATGCATTTCATGGTTAAGAACTTTAGATTGAATATACATAATAATCAAAATATTAACATCTTATTCATTCACTTATAGCACTTGTATACATACATTAATAATTACTAATAAACTAAAATTGCAACTATCACTACGTATCCTTTCATGAAATTTTTTTTGCTACTTTCAAAGAATAGTAGGATTTATTTATCAAACCACATTATGATTTTCTTTAATATTAACCTAGTCTTTTGTCGTGAAGGCAAACATTTGGTCATGAATGTCCCCCGGTTACTCAACTAGGCCATATTTTATTAATTAACTTGGTTAGAATGTCATTCTAGTCTTTTTATGTGAAGAAAAATATTTTGTCGTGAATGCCCCCAATTACTCAGCTATATCACATTCTCAACTAGCTACTAGCTTTATTTATAACCCAAGGGTTAGCATAATAGTTACTTATTTAAGACACTTTTTTTTAACATATTACATATAGCTTACCTCATTTCTTTTCAACCAATCATCCTCATGAAAAATTACTAATGATGCTAACTTATTCAATTGACTTATAATTGTAAATATATATAACAAATTTCCTAATATGAACAAACTGACATCATATCCTAGTTAACAAGCATATTTAACCAAAGATACTTGAAACTTAAATTTCACAAGCCAATATGCCATTACAAATTGAATGACTATGTTCAAAGCTAAACTACTTCCATCAAGTAATTGTCATTGACACATTCACACAATTCACACATATACTTAATCTACTAAATCTTCAATGAGAATCAAATAGTTTGTGTTATAAGGAGGTGAATTACTCATCTTCTTTTGTCATCACCCTCATCCAATCTTCTATTTCAGCTTCTTGAAAAGGACTTCTATACAATGCTCAAATTTTATATCCTATGTCACCTGTTCCTCATAGCTTACTTCTTCAAAATAGTCCTTCTCTGGTGCTTTGATATACTCATCCATTATGTCTATTTTCATGCAAAAGCTACTTTCTTTTGAATGTTTCAAGTCTTTATTCATCCTGAACTCCACATGCTCATCATCAATCTAAAGAAGAAATTTTCCTTCATATACATCTATCAATGCTTTTCCTGTAATATCCTAATTCGATGATTGTATTGTGGAATGTGTTGTACATGCATCTTATAGAGCATGCTCTATTTATGTTATACTAGAGTAATTAAGCAATTAAATTTATTATTGAGGTTATAACGAAGATCGCAGATAGACCAGAGACGATTTTGGACTCAATCGAAAATTTCTTGCAAAATTTTTGAAAACTTGGAAAAGCTACAGAATGAGTCCAAACAAGTTTTAAAAACCCTAAAATGTGCTTTGGAGATTTAGGTGATACTTTTGAATGAAGTCTGGACAATTTCGATGACATTTAGTAATCTTCATATTTAATTTGAAAATTCTTCCTGGCAATTGAAAAGTTAACAAATAATTTCAAAATACGATGAAAAGCTCCAAAATTAGGATTGGATTCCATAGGAACTGAAATAGGTCAAAACATAAGTTGTTTGAATAGAATTTGGGTAATCCAAAATTATTGGACTAAAATGCCCTTTTTGGAAAACAATAGGTGTTGATAATTTTAATCCCGTTTAAAATTTTCTTAGAAGCATCCAATCAATAAGTATTGACCCTAATTAGAGTATTTCATGGTCAATTTGAAAATAAGATGGATGTAGAATATTTTTGGGATTTAATTTGGTTAGTTTATCAATTAAATGCATTAAAGGGTAATTTGGTCTGTTTATACTAATTAAGGGTAATTTGGTCCTTTTACATGATATTAGTGGATTGATGAGTGATTTGAGATGATGACATGTGTTTGTTGAGTCATTAGTGATGACAAATAAGAAGGTGACATGTGTAATCCATAAGTATAAAAGCAACATTTGCTTCATTCTTTAAACATAATCGTGAGAGTGAATGGAGAGTGCACATGAGAGTGGAAAAAAAAAAAGAAGAGAAGAAAGAGTGATGTTTCAGCCAACGAGAGAAGGAGGAAAGTGCAACTGATTTTTTACAGGTTTTGGAGCATGATTTGAAGAGAGGTTGCTCAAAACTAAATATTCTTCAATTATCCAAAAGATTCAAAGAAAGTGGCAAGTTTTCCTAACCTAAATTTCTAATTTTTATGGGTTTGTTTTGAGTAAGAAAGATGTGTTTAATATTAGTGGTTTCTTAGAGTTACTTTGGTGTTTCTTTAGACAGAATTGATTGAATATGACAAGAGAGGAACGTGTAGTAGAATTCTATCTTAGGTTAGTTTGAACCAGTCCTAATGCTTTATCCATAAATTGGCCTACATGCCTCCAAATTGAGTGATTCCAATTAAGCTAAAACAATATTACTAAAAATCTCTAGGAGAAGACTAAACCTAATTCTAGACTAATGATATTGAAATTTGAGAGCTAATGTGGTAACTTGATATTACCCCTTTGTTTAAACAACTTGTGATATTTGGTACATTTTTCATGATTTAGAAGTTGAAATGATATAGTTTTTGATGATATAGAAAACAAATACATAGGGGAACAAATGTCTAGAAGACCTCAAAACATAATTTGAATGTTTACTATATGAAAATTAAGGAACAAGTGGAGATATGGATTCTGGACATGCGTCATAACCTTGACTCATCATGCATGATTGTGACATGGTGAATTAAATTGGATGAGATTGTGTTTTGAAGGAATTGGTAAGTTAGAATGGATAAAATATGGAATTTAAGTGACTTTTGAAGTTAGATTTGGAAATGGTGACTAATATGTTAGCTTACAAAAGTAATCGGAAATATGATTAGCATGCGAGTTACACAATTAGATACAAATCTCGAATTCGGTTAAACTAAATATATAATTTTAATGCCTTATTTTCTAATTTGGAAATAAATGTCTACGAGAAATTTGTTTTGTGTAGGTAAAAAAGAGTCACCAAACGCGTGACTATGCTTGGCGATAAGTGTGCAAAACTATCAGTGTACTTTAACTGTTTTATATGACGTAATTCTTTGCAAAAGAATTAATATGCAAATGGTTTTCATTTGATCATGAAATGAATATCTGTATTGAGTTTTATACAAATGATATTTTTTAAGTGAATATTGCCAGCATAAGTGTATGCTTGGAAATATAAGAGTTTTAATTTGAAAGTTAAATTTTATATGATTGGAAGTTGCATTGAAATAATTCAATTATGAATCCTCCCATATTTGATTTAGAAAATAAGATGAGATGTAAATGTAAGAGTTGCTTTTGCCTGTGGTGCATCGCTAGGCTTTATACATGTTATTATATTGGTATATTTATAGTGGTTAACTTATTACAGGTAAGCAATGTAAAATCGGCTCTGTAAATAGTGGCTAACTTATTACGGGTAAGTGATGTAAAATCGACTCTGTAAATAGTGGTTAACTAGTCACGGGTAAGCAATGTCAAATTAGCTCTGTGACTTGTTACAGGTAAGCGATGCATAACCAACTCTGTAATGATCGGTATATAGTGGTTAGCCTATTACGAGTAAGCGATGCAAAACTAGCTCTGCAACTAATAGTTAACCGGTCGTGGGTAAGCGATCCAGAACTAGCTTCGTGGCTTTAGGCCTAGTATACCATATGGTAAAGAAACTAGTGGTGGGATATGATGAGTAAGGAAAGTCATGAAAATAGTAATTCTGCCACTATTTATGTTAAAAGTGATTTAAGATGTACCATATGGTACCAATTCTTATGGTTGAATTATTTTTCAATATTAAAGTTTTCAGAAAACTTATTACCACTACCGTTTATTGTTTAAGGAAAAAATAATGGAAAATAGAAACTTTTATATTATGAGTTTAATTTTGAGAAGCATTTCGAAATAGTATTTTAGAAAATTTGAAATTGTGTTTTATGAAATGTTATTTTATTAACATATTTGATGATGCACAAATAAATTGTTATGGAAAATGTTTTACCATAAGCTTTATGATTGTATGGAATGTTTTAGTTATGTTCTTATAAAAGTTTAACTTTTAATAAACTGACTACATTCACTAAGCTCATTTAGCTCACCCTTATTTTTATGTTTTTAAACCATCTCAGGTATGCATACAAGTGTTGTAATAATTGGGACTTCATCATAAGATTAGTTATATTATCGGGTGCTGCTGTCCTTGTGTCATTTTGATATGTACATTTGGGTAAAGAATGGATGTTTATGAAGCTTTTAAATGAAATGCTTCAATATGTTTTAACTTTTTAAAGTTTATTATAGTGATTGTTGAGAATTATTTGTTTAGTGCTACTTGTGAGTGGACTTGAAGTCCATAATTTGTAGTTAAGAAATTGGTGTGAATATATAAGTGTTTTAAATGAATTATGCAGGTTTTTGAGATTTAGGAATCTTAGAAAAGCTATCGTTATACTGCTGAAGTTTTTAATAAAACGTTTTGAAAAAAAAGTTTCCACTATTTTCTGCACTTGTAAAAGTTAAAGTATAAAAGGTTTTTAATAGATGAATGGCTTATCTTTGCAGGAACCCTTCAATTGAGTTAGATATTGATTGGAAGGCTACTGTGGGGTCATCAGGAGGGCTCCACTCGGGTTCTGGAAGGGAAACTTTGGGATGGGTCCTTTCATTTTCAGTGTTTATGAAGGGTCATCTAAGAATTAGTGGATAATTTTTATCCTCTTAGAAATCTAATACGACAAAATCCACAGGAAAAATAAGCTTATCCACCTTTATTATAATATCATCCACCACACCAAATAGTTCCTTTATGGATTGATCCACCAACTGAATAAGCATTAAAGTTAGCTTTACATCATTGAGTCCCAATTTCCTAAAGATCGACAAAGGCATAAGATTTATCCTAAGTCACATAAACAATTTGCAAATTCTAATTCACCAACCATATAGGGTATTGTGAAGCTTCCATATCCTTTTTCTTAGAAGGCGTGTGACTGGTGATAGTAGAGCTACAACTTTTGGTTGGTACTACCGCTTGATTCTCTTCCTGAGTCCACTTTTTTTAATATATCTTTAAGGAACTTCGAGTACTTGGGCATATGTTCCAAGGCCTCTACAAAAGATAAATTAATTTGCAAAGTTTTCAACTTCTCCATGAACTTTGCAAAATGTGAATCCAGTTTATTCTTTATCAATCATTGAGGGAATGGAATCTTGGGTGGATATGGTGGAGGGGCAACGTAAGGAGGATACTCACTTATGCATACATCCTTTTTTTTCCTTTCTTGGTCTTCTTCTAGGTGTGTTTCAGATTATTTCTCTACTGATTGCTCGAGCTCTTTCCCACTTATGAGTGTGATTACCTTGAGTTACTCACTTGGGTTTGTTTTAGTATTTCTCGAGAGACTCCCCACACTTCTTGTAGATAATGCATTGGCCAGTTGACTCATTTGGACCTCTAAGTTATGAATGGACGAGGCATGGTTTTTAGTTACTTGCTCGAACTTCCTTTCCAGCCTCTTTTAGGCACCATCCATGTTTATGATCTTCCCTTCCAACCTCTTATGAGTTTCATCCATGCTTATGAGCTTGTCCATGATCTTGTAAAATTTAGAGTCATTAGTATTGGAATTATTTTGTTAAAATCCAAGTGGCCTTAGATTTCACAGTTGTTTACTCACATTGTTTGATCAAGAAAATTTTTAAGTGGTTCCTCCACCTAAGGTTGTAAGTCTTAAAATAAAGGTTGCTTCCTCCTTCTCGATCAAATTATGTGTCCATATAATTGAGTTGCTCCGTATTGTTATTATGCATTAAAAAACAATTAGCGAGAACATGATTAACTTGTCCTTATAAATTACATCCATGCTGAATTGCTTTAACTAAAGCTGATAAAGAGGCTTGCAGGTTGTTCATTTGTCTTGTTAAGTTATCGATCTTAGCCTACATTGCTGTCATTGAATCGACAACAAGGACTCCTTTATGATCTCAAAAAGTCGATTGTTGTCTACTTCTTTCCGATGTCTAAAGACAGGTGTATTCACCATCTCTTCTAACAAGGCTTTTGCTTCCTCAATTGTCTTCTGTATAAAAGATCCTCCAGAAGTTGCATTTATGATGCCCCTCATGGGTGGATTAACTTTATGATATTGCAAGAGAAATTCTTTTAACAAATTACGGTGAGGACATCTCCTTTGTAAGTTCTTGTATCGCTCCCATGCTCTGTATAGTGACTCCCTATCATTTTGTTGGAAATTCGTAATATCCTTTATCAACCTCATTAGCTTTGACAGAGGGAAGTACTTGTCTAAAAATGCATGAACCAACTACTCTCATGTTGTGATGTTTGTGGGGTCTAGAGAGTGATACCATGCCTTAACCTTATTCTTTAGCGTAAACAGAAAGAGCCTCATCCTAATGGCATCTTCTGATATTCCATTATATCAAAAGTATTACATACTTTAAGAAAATTCACCAAACGGGTGTTAGGATCATCATTAGCTAACCTATAAAACTACAAGTTGGTCTGCAATATATTTAGCAACACTAGCTTAATCTCAAACAATGCTGCTTGCATCAGCAGTCAAGTGATGCCTTAATGTACAACGTTGAACCTTGGCCTCATGAAATTTATAAGGTTTCCCTGCTAGTTACCTTGGTTATACTATTTTGTGATTGTTCTTTCCATCTCTCTGAGTCTCGCTCTTCAGATTTTGCGCTCTTGCCTTGTGGTTGCAACAATTGGAGTGTCTTCAACGTAGCTTGAACTTTAAGTAATTCTTGTGTTCATATAATAGTACAAACTCCAAAGTATTAAAATATGATTTGAATGAAAGAAAATAACATAAATTAAAGCAATCAAACAAAATTAAACAAATCACCAAATAACAATTGAGCTACCACAATTTGTAAGGATGATCAAAGATAAAGCTTGAGATTTATTCTTTCGTTAGTTTGTTCCCTTAATGATTACTAATTCAATTATGTGTCGATCATAAATTTTCAAAAGGTTTGATTACTCTCTCTCAAGACCTAATCAATTAAACTTAATTGATTAACCTTAATTGAATCTTAAAATTCCAGAATTGTAATCTCTCAATTCACAGCTCTTTCTCTAACACTTCAATTAGTTCTGAAGTTATCTATTAAATATTCAAGTTCTCTAACAAGATCTCTCTATAATGATATTTGATTTGTTAATCGTGTGACATATTAATTCACCCACTCTCATTGTGAAAATTAATCATATAACTTTTAACTCACTCTCTCGATTTATTTCTAAAGTATAAACATGCACCATTAACATAACGCAGAAATTATATTAAATCAATAAAGATCAAAGTCATAAAACAATTTAAGAAAAAAATCCTAATTTAGAAATTTAGAACATCGTTGATGTAAATAACATCTTCAAATCCAATTTACACATCAAGTTCAACTAAAATGATAAAAGGAAAGAAAGAAAAACTTGATTTGGAACTAAATCTAAAAATTTGGAAATCTCCAATGTTCTTTTTTATCCTCCGTGTTTGATCCAATTTAGTAAGATAGTTGCGGCCGTTTTTGGATTGTTTTATGTTCTTTTATAGTATTTAGGGTCCTAGGGTTGATTCTAGTTTTCTTTTGTCATTTGGTTTCAAAATTGCCCTGAATGTCAAAAAAGATGAAAAATCTCACCTCTAGGAAGTGTTTTGTCACGTGTCACGATTGTGACACTGGAGAAAAACCTTTTATCACGATCGTGACATAGCATACACGATCGTGACCCTATCATATAACCCATGCACATTCTAGCTTTCTTCATTCTTCACTTACCTAGTTTCCATCACTGACAAACATATCAAGAAACACTAGATTAAGATCTAAAATCGTGCTCTAAAACACATAACACTTAAAACATAAACAAAACAATCACGTTAACATAATTCTAAGTCTATACATGAAAAAAATCATCTAATAAACACCTATAAACACACTAAAACACCTATGAAAACATAATATAAGCTACACCTATCACTATACATGAATTTTCCCCTAAGCTAAAAATCTAATGTGCTATTTTAGTTTCAAATTTTCAAAACTATAATTAAAATTATTTTCTCTATTGCGATTAAAACATTTCAATGTGGTTGGACCTCCTGAACTCATCAAAGGTGCTTTTATCCAATACCTCAATACCCATGTCATTACCTTCCATTTCTCTTAGTCTTATACTCCTTAGTGAAATGGTCTCATTAAATGCAAAGTTTATCACATTTCTAAAATAGGTCTCACCCATCTTCTCTATGCATCTCTCCCTATATTTTTATAGATTGAATAATTCTCCACTATTATCTATCTTAGCAACTTGTTAGTTACTAATATTCTTCATCATAACTGGTGATGCTATCGCCTGCAACCAAATATAAAAGAAATCACTTCTGTTAAAATAAATTAATGTAGTAGCGGTAAGCGGATATCATTCCTATGAGGAATTTTTAACGATAAGGTTAGCGATGTTTAACACTAAAAGAAAGTAACGAAATGGGGGGTTGTTTTGATTCACGAAAATATAAGAAAAAGTATAAGAAAATCGTAAATAAACAGAAATAATTGAATTTGAAAAATTAATAAAAAAAATACCTTAGTTTCGGGTCACTTATGTAATCGCGCTAGTATAGATCCTCGACATAAAATTGCAATCATTAACAAACATTCATTGGGAATATTTTCTCTTAAGAGTAATGACTAGAAACATGTATCCTAGCATTCTTATTAAACAACAACCTAGATACGATCGTAGGTATAATTGAATAATAGCATTACGAATCAAGAACCAATGAGTAAGCGAAATACATGTACGATATGCAATCCATCAAGTGAATATCTTTTTAGAATTTTCTGACTCTAACGTAGAGAGGTTAATCCTAATTGCTACTTGTGATTATCGAAATTGAACGTCATATTTCGGTAATCTAGCGATTGAACTAATTAATCTCTAGCTGCGCACCTAGAAACTAACAAATCTAATTAAAAAGAACAGATCTGAAGATATCCAATGTTTATTAACAATATAAAAAGTATCCAAAACATCTCACCATAATAACATGTAACATGGATCTCCTCAACCAAGATAAGAAAATTAACTACTCATAATTGAATTGAAAACAAAGGAAATAACAAGGCAATATGTCTTCATCCCTGGTCCTTTGATGAAAAATACGAAAATACCAACTGAAATTGTGCAGAAAACATAAAGAACAAAACCAGAAAAGTGCAGAAACGAAAATCCTATTCTAAACCTAAGCTACAACTTGCGTGAATCCCCCATTCTCTCTACTTTTATGCTTGTTTTTCATTGTCTTCCCTTGATTCTCTTCCGATACTGTATCCCCCACTTTTAGGTAATCAATCCCCTTGAAAGATGCCAATATAATCTTCAAAGATTGTGAGAATCTCGATTTTTGACTTTTGAAAAGTGATCTGCAGATTTATTCCATCCTTAGGCGTGCCCACGCTTAGTCACAGAATTGCTGTCAAATTGGAAATTTCGGATTTTCTTCCTTCTTTTGCATCTTTTTGATTCCATTTTGCCTCTAAGGTGTTGAAAACCATCTGTAAACAATTATA
>JANVCQ010030417.1:0-11892 GCA_025531925.1 Erythroxylum plowmanianum
TATATAATGCTCACACAAATAAAACCAAACTCTTTTGTTTTATTAATAATAAATATTTTCATTACAAAACTGTAACTTAAGAAGATAAAGTTACATGTAAATACACTTTCTTTCCAAAGCATTACATTTATAAAACTCTAATAGCTTCTTCATTCTGGGCCATCCAAAATGATGCTTTAGTGTATTATACATCTTAGGGGTGCCAGGATGCATAACATAGGCAGCCATATAAGCATCCTCCAAAATTTCCTTCCTCAAATCGTCCACACTAGGCACACATAGCCTCTACTTCAACCAAAGTGTCTCATCCCTTAAGTCAAACTCAAAATCTAATTTCATCTTCAATCTCTTAATAAGCATCACTATATCGGGATCTTTACTCTGTACCTTTTTGATTTTATCATGCAACATCGGCCTCAACTTCAGTGTACCAATCAATATCTCGATTTGCTCTAGATTCAACTCCACACTTAAAGCTCTTAAATGAACTAAGCTTGGTAACCTCGATACTTGAATCTAAGTGGCAATGCTGTTAGACTTTCTACTCACTGCATCTGCCATTACATTAGCTTTCCTTATATGATAATCATTAATATAGTCATAATCTTTTAATAATTCTATCCATCTCCTCTGTCTCATTTTCAATTATTTCTAAGTCAACAAATACCTCAAATTCTTATGAATAGTGTATATCTAGAATGTCTCTTCCCACAAATAATGTCTCCATATCTTTAGAGAAAATACAACTACAGTAAGCTCTAAATCATGTACCAGATAGTTAATCTCGTGAGACCTTAGTTGTCTCGATGCATAGGTTATCACCTTGCCCTATTACATCAATGCACATCCTAATCTTTGATGCAAAGCATCATTATATACAACATATCGTCCAGTTTCTAACGGAATAGTTAACACCAGTATCGTAGTTAATCGATGCTTTAACTCCTTAAAACTTTTCTAACATTCATCATCCCATCTGAAGACTACACTCTTCCTTAGAAGTTTTGTCAAAGGGGCGGAGATCAACAAGAATCCCTCGATAAACTCCGGTAATATCCAGCTAATCCTAGGAAACTCCAAATTTTTGATACATTCCTCGGAACTTCCTAAGTTATTACTACCTCTATCTTCTTTGGATCCACTTGTATGCCTTGTCTACATACTATATGACCCAGAAACACTACTTGATCTAGCAAAAATTCACACTTACTAAACTTGTCATACAACTGTTTCTCCCTCATAATGTATAAGGTCACTCTTAGATGCTCATCATGTCTTATCTACTCTTTGAATACACTAGGATATCATCAATAAACCCAATCACAAATCGATCTAGGTAGGGCTGAAACACTTTATTAATCAAAGACATAAGGCAGCTGGGGCATTAGTTAACCCAAACGGCATTACTAAGAACTTAAAATACCCATACCTACTTTTGTACATACTTTTCGATACATCAGCCTCTACAATCATCAACTGATAGTATCCAGATCTCAAGTCCAACTTAGTGAAAACCAAAGCTCCATATAACTGATCAAACAAATCATCAATTCTAGGTAATGGGTACTTGTTCTTCACTATTACTAGATTCAACTGCCTATAATCGATTCACATTCTTAGAGTTCCATCTTTCTTTTTTACAAATAAGACTAGAGCTCTCTAAAATGAAACACTAGGTCTAATAAAACCCTTTTCTAGCAACTCCTGTAACTGAACTTTTAACTCCTTTAGTTCCATAGGTGTCATCCTATATGGAGGAATAGATATAGGAGTAGCATCAAAAGCTAAATTGATCATAAACTTTATTTCCTGATCTAGAGGTAAACTAGATAACTCAGCAGGAAACACATCCAAGAATTCCCTAACAACAGGAATGCCATGTACATCCTACTCAACTCGAGTATCTATAACATGGGCCAGATAAGCCTCACATCCCCCTTACCTCAACCTCAAGGCACTCATGAATGAGATCAGCTTGGCTCGCACTACTTGACTAATACCTTTGAAAACTACTGTCGGTTGATTAGGAGACTCTAATACCACCTCCTTAGTATAGTAGTTCATGATAGCCCTTTGAGTAGTGAGTCAATCCATGCCTAGGTTGATATCTATCTCCCTTAACTATAATATGATCAAGTTGGCCTCCAATTCTACCTGATCAATTCTAATCAAGCATCTTTTGTAGACTTCTCCTATAACTATGGTTCTACCTATCGGTGTTCTCACTTCTAATCCACGTTTCAACCGTTCTCTATCACAATATAACCTAGATTTCGAATGCGGTGCAATGAAAGAATGCATAGATCTAGGATCTAGCAATGCAAATGTTTTATAATAAAAAATAAGTAACACACCTGCAACGACATCTAGAGAATCCTGAGCTCCTGTCTGGTGATAGCATACACTTTAGCTTTGGACTGCGGTCGATTTCTCTGAACCTTAGTCCTAATAGTAGGACTTCTATAACTCACTCTATCTTTGCCTTAGCCTCTCTGTCCAGCCCACTTTGCTGAATAGTAGTCTCACTTATTGATCCCCCTCTCATACCAGACTGGGTTCCAATAGTAACAGGACAACCCTTAATCTGATGGTCAACAAGCTCCAAGCAATCTCCCATACACACCACTATGCTTTTTCGTACAGTGCTCACAATTGGGTAACTAACCTGACACTGCACCTCTTCCACTACTAGATTGTATGAAGCTACCCCTTTGTCTGAACCCCAACTATCTTGATCTAACCAGTGGTTGAAAGGATTTATTCTAACGATTACTAAACTTCCTGTCAAAATAACTTTAAAATTTGCTAGGCATCTTCATTCTAGACTGATCCGCGATGTCTTTTGGTTTTACCATTGGAGGTCGAATCAAAAATTGAATTCCAAGGATTGCAATATAGAGTTCAACTTCAGGTTGTCTCACTTAATTCAAACCTATTACAATGGACCTAAGCTAGCCTAAATGTCATGAAATGCAAACTAAATTGGTTAGGAGGGGGTTTTTGGTTCTTAAAAAAAACTAAAAAAATTGAACTAATTGTAAGAAAAGTGTGTAAAATATGTTTTTGGATTTTTGGGAATAAGAAATTCAAAAGTTAACACATTGATCAAATGTGAGATAATCCTCTTGAAAAATAAGCTTTGGCTATCATAGTTGAAAATAAATCTTGGTGGGAGTGAAAATCACTAAGTTTTCAAATGATAAATCTTCAAGAACTCTTTAAGTCCAAGGTTTTAATCAATGAACTCCAATTCTTAAAACCTTGTTGAATGCATCTTAGTGTGTGCAATGGGTAAGATAATGCAAGTGGTCAATTTGGGATATAGCTTCACTCAATATCAAACATAACTAAGTAGATAAAAGAGAATTAACAAAATCACAAAATGACATATATGAGACTTCATATATTCAAGCTCCAAGTTCTACATCAAAAAACCCAATAACACAATACATTGTTCAACTCTTAAATAAACTATAATCAAGAAAACCTAACTATAAAGCATAAATCCTGATTAAGGAATTCATAACAATGTAGCTAAACATGAATAAAATACTCCCTTTTAAAGCCCATTGAACTCAAGCCATTGCTACATCTTCAAGAGGAAATGGTGCTTAGCCAAGCATTACTTTGGGAGAACTTACAACCGGAAACTCACCAAAAGCATCCTTGGCGGTAGCAGCTGATGAAGGTGACGATGAAAAATAGAAGGGAAGTGATGGATGATGGTCAAAGTTGAGAGAGAGAGAGAGAGAGAGCCGAGAGTGTGAGTATGCTGTATATGACTTGTTAATGTCAGCTCTTAACCTAATTTTGGTAGGTTTTTAAATGAAGGATGCTTGGGTGCAGTCACACAGTGGGTGATTTTTTTGAAAAAAGTTTGGGTTTTCAAAGGTTCGTCGCAGCGACAGGCCAACTTTTTTTGAAAGGTTTTGCTAATTGCTGGTTCCTTCGTCGTGGTAAAAGAATTAATCTTCGTTGCGATGAACTTTTCTTGAAAGCTCAACCCGGATTCCTTTGTATTAATTCTTTCGCCGCGGTGAACTTTTCCTTAAAGCTCAGCGCAGATTCCTTTGTATTTCGCCATGGCGACAGATCCACTTCGCCACAGCAAACTTCCTGTTGCACCTCTTCTCTTGTTGACTTCACTTCAGCCTTCTTCGACTCTACATCTTCTTTTTGATTCCATTTTCCTTGAGTCTTCTACAATAAAAAAAATGGTAGTTTGTAGTATCAATTGTTTTCAGAAAATTAATTAGTGCAATTAATTCTAATTTGTGATAATTTTTACACTCAAACTACATAAAATAAATGTACACACTCGAGAGTCAATTTAAGCACCAAATCTAGAAATAGGAATTAAAAAGTGTAGTAAGAGTCATGAAAATGTCGCCAATTCATGTAATAAACTTGGGCTCAATTCAATTCCCCCACACTTAGACCTTTGTACTCCTGGACAAAGTTTGTAAGAGTCAAATAGATACAAGTGCAAAATAAAAATTCCAACCATGCTTAAAATAAAAGTAGGAAATTGGAAAAAATCACTTTCTCATAAATCAATCAAAGTAGATTGAAAGAATGCTAAGAAAATAAACACTATAAGAATTTAATCCAAGAGATTGAGCAAAAAAGATTTCACTATAGGTAAGGTGTTTGCTCTCATCTCACTTGTTTTAGGATAATTTCACTCTAAAATCTGCTTAGTCCATTCTCTACCATAAGCTTGTAATAGTTCTACCTCTCCACTACAAGAACTATAATTAGGTAAATCAAGAGGACTTTTCAAGGTTGTAATACACAGAAGGCTAGATGAATAGATGGAATGGACGAAAGAAGAAACGAGTATGAGTGCATGCACCACAATTATAAAATAGATGTCAACAGCAAGACAATATTTACACAAATGACAAAATTATTTCTTAACCCCTTTTTTAATTATTTTCTTTTGAGAGCATATTTTTTTTTCTTTTTTTTCGAAATTGTTCTCTTTCTTTATTTTCTCTCTTTTGTTCATTGGATTTTCAATAACCAATTTCTTGAGATAACTAGAAGAAAATGCGAAATAAACTATTGACACCATATAAAGATGCGTGCATGTGCTCATAAATTATAGCTCAAGGGGCTAGCAATGGATAGGTGTTTATGGGATTGTGTTTGGGTTAAAGGGTTTTGAAAGAATGCCTCTATCATGTTAACAAAATTCTAGTCCATCAAGCTTTAATTAAGAATTGAAACAAGTTCTAGAGAGATATGATATAAGCAGATACATATAGAAATTGAAAAAATTTAGGCCTAAATATCTCAATGAACAATCTCAAGTTTTAAAAACATAGAGTGCTACTTGTTAGCATACCCTCACTTACTTTGTGTTGAAAACATTGAAAATGAAATTAGTCAAAACCAACTATCATTTAAAGAATGGGATGTATTTTAAAAAACTCAAGGATCATTGCGAAACTTATAAAATTTGAGATACAAGAATGACAAGAATCTAATTAGGGAGAATTGTTAAATTGGGGCAATTTTTTTAAAAAAATCATTTTTGCAAAGGTATGATGCCGCGACGAACTGTTCAGCACACAAGGATTGTTGCAAAAAAAAAAGAGTTCGCTACGGTGCCATACCTTTGATTCAGCACATGGTCGCGGCGAAGGCATAGTTTGCTGCGGTGAAAAACAACAGAAACTTAATTTGCCTCAATCACCAAGTTTAAAAGTTTGAACATTATGCACAATTGACTAGCACAAATATTTAAATGGCGAAAATGAAGAACTAATAAGATTTTCAAGATGGGAAAACCTCCCCTACACTTAAACATCTTATTGTCCTCAATGTGAAGAACAATTAACATAAATAAAGAAAGTGAAAGGGAAAGGTGCATGAACAACAAGGTGAAAGAATAAGGAGAATTATACACAATGGTGTGCAAAAAGTTGGACATTACAAAAAATGAACTGAGCATTTCACAAACTAACTAGAAAAATACAATAAAAAGAAAATACAACAAAAGCACTCAAACTATTCTATCGAGTGATCATCCCCAGCATTTGCAGGATCTGCTCCCAATGGGCCAGCACCAAGAAGCAAGTCATCTTCATCGAAAGGAAGCTGAAAGTGTAGGTGCTGGGCGAGCAATGCATCAATTCGCCGCGAATATCTCTGATCTCGCTCTTGCTAGGCTATGGCCTGATGAAGAGTGTCCCAGAGGATAACCAGGTTAGCAGATAAACCATATACCTAGCTCGCGAGGGACTACAGAGTGATAGGCTCAAGCAGAGCCGAAGCTAGGTGATCGTCCTCGTGAGGCAAGGCCTCGGTATGGTTGACAACAACATCAAGAAAGGAGGTGGAATGGGTAGGGGTGGGGTGGGTTGGGGAGGGGGTAGGAGTTGAGGTTGTTTTAGCCGAACGAACTGAAACAGCGTGGCTGGGTCAAAACAGTTGTCATTAGGATATTCTGGGACATTATGAGCCCAGAATATGTCGGTGATAAGGTGTGGGAAGATTATGGAGTTGGTGAGCTTAGTAGTTACGATGGAATCATGGAGGGCAGAAGTAATGGCATGGGCTATATCGACTGGGCAGCCAACCATGAGAAGATACAAGTATAAAGCTTGCTGTTTGGTGACGTAGGTTAGGTGGAAGGTGGGAATGATATTGTTGCTAACTAGATGAAGCTAAGGACGAGCTTCGGGGTGAGATCGGAACGCTTAAGGTAGCATTGATAGATGCGAGGTTGATGCCATATGGCACCCTCGGGACAGAGGATACGAATGACATCATCACAGGGATAATGGTGGATGAGTTGGTCGTAATGGTAGCAGAAAATAGGAGGAAGGTTATAGTGTTCACAGATTTTGGCAATGGTAAAGGTTGTAGGAACTGTTACACCACAGAAATTAATTTTCATGGTATTGTGGAGGCGGGCACATGTGTAAAAATGATGAACAAATTTGTCATTGCTTTGGTCTCGAGGTTGGACTAATCCTGTGAGCTGGGATTAGACCAATTGGCGAATAAAAGGATTATTGTGGGGGGTCAAAGGAAAGCATCGCTCCCTATGGAAAGGCCTAGCGTCTACTTTTTTGGCTAGGTTAGTATAATCTGAGTCACCGGGAGGATCAGAGTGAGGGAAGGAATGGGATGGATAGGAAGATTGGGATGGACGGGAGGAGTGGGAATGATGGGAGGAGTCAGATTGATAGGAGGAATCGGAGGGGCTAGAGGAGGTAGTGGGGGAGTGGTGGGTAAGGTTCTTAGTTCGAGGCATATTCCTGCAGAAAACAAGGAAAAATAAACACAAGGATTAAACAAAATTCACTAAAAATATCAAAACTGCAAAGTTCATCACTACAAAATTGGTTTGTTGCCACAGCAAAGACTGCACTTCCCATGCCGCGGTGAAGAAAGGTTTCTTCACCGCGGAAAAGAATGATAGCCTACCATGCCACACCAACCACAAACATGAAATGGTTGAAGGAGAATGAGAACAAAGAAGGATGTCGCAAGGTAACTCAGATTAGCTACGACAAAGTTTGAGTGAAAGAGACAAAAATGAGAGAGGGAGAAGAGGGTAGTAAGTTGAGAAGGAGGGAGAAGGAAATGACAAAAAAGACAGAGGGTAGATGAAAGATTAGAAGAACATTAAGGATAGAAGGGAAATTTCACTCAAGGATTTTGTACAGACAGGTCTTTTGCCGCAGCGAAGGTATTCTCCACGACAAAAGAATTAATTCACGTCGTGGTGAGGGTTGCATAAAAATGTTCACTGTGGTGAAAAAATTAATTCATGCTATGGTGAATTGGTTTGAGAGGTGTTGTGGCCACGGCGACTGATGAGTTCCTGGCAACAAAATGTACTACGTTGTGGCGAAGTGAGCCATGCCATGGCGAAGTTTTCCTGAGAGACAAAGGAGAAAAGACATGACAATTTCTATGGGGTACTCAGCTTATAAACAAGTCCTTAATGATCATAAACAAAATGCAATTCCCTATCTACACCAATGTCCTCTATCATAGAAGATGTGTCATGCATCTACCAAAACACATAATTCAAAGGGAGGATGAATTATTGAAGAAAAAAAACTATACCTAAATCCTACTAAAAATTAAACCTCGCCCTATTGAAGTAGTTTCTCCCCCACATTTAGTCAACATACTCATGCATAACAATGTTATCTTCAATCCCAAAGAAAAAGTACATTGTAAGTGAGGGAAGAGAAACAACCTGTTGCTTACGGTGGATCCTTCATCTCCTGGGGGATGTTTGGTTCATAGCCATGCTGTGGTGAGGTAACTCGACCACTTCCCACCTCTGTGCTAACATCTGCACTCCACAGTTCACCTGAAACATCACCAAAAAATACTTCCTCCAAGGAGTCATTAGTTAACGGGTTCATTGCAAGTTCAAACTCAGTGTATGCATCATCAATAACAATGTCAAGCATGTTAACTCCTAAGAGCGAATAGTCCTCATGGGGGTGTTTCATAGCCTCATACATGCTAAAGCTTACTTCTTGATCTCCCACCTATATGGTGATTGTACCTTCTTTCATGCTAATCATGGTACTAGCAATCCTTAAGAAGGGTCGACCAAGAATCAAAGATGTATCCCACACCATTTCAGAAGACATATCAAGCACATAAAAATCAGCAGGAAAAACTAAACCTTTGACCTGGACTAAAATATCCTCTATAATGCCCACAAGATGCCTAATTGATCTATCAGCCAATTGGAGAACTACTGATGTAGACTTAAGATTTTTAACTCCTAATGATTCATAAACAGATTTAGGCATAACATTAATGGCTGGTCCTAGATCTAATAAGGCTCCCCCTATGGTAACTTTACCTATAGTGCAAGGGATAGTGAAAGATCCAGGATCTTGGAATTTCACAGGGATTTGAGGCTTGAATAGGGTTGACACATTTGAGTTTACTTGGACTCTCTCATTGGGCCTAAACTTCCTCTTATTGGTACACAGGTCTTTAAGGTATTTGGCATATGCAGAAACCCATTTCACATGATCAAGCAAAGGAATATTGACTTCTACTTAACCAAACAAATCAATGATATCTTTTTCATGCTTTATGTCAGTCATTTGCTTGCTCATCAAATATGAATTAGGAAAAGGAAGGTCTTGAAGATTTACCTCCTTACCTTTGGCTTCATTGGCTCCATGCTTTCTTGATTCCACATCCTCATGTGTTGGTGCTTTTTCCTTTTGACTTTCTTAAGTATCTCCTTTGCTCTTTGATTTAGACTTCCTTTCATATAAAAGTGATTTTTCCTTGGAGCTCTTAGATTTCTTGATGTTGTTCTTTGGTAAAGGCAATTCTCCACTATCAATCTCCTCATCACATTCTTCTTCCTCTTAATTGTTGAACCTTATTTTTTTTCCACTTCGGAGAGCGATTGCATTTAAACTTTTAGGGTTCATCACAATATTTGAAGGAATGGTTCCACTATTTCTTTCTTAGTTCTTACTCATGTTATTGGACAATTAAGAATCGAGCAGCATTCTTTGAATAATCTTGTTAAATCAGAGAAGCTATGGCATCAAACTGGTTGTCGTTTGAATTCCATTTTTCCTTTATCAAAGTCATCATATTTTGCAACAGTTGGTTAGTATCCTCCTTGGGTGGGACAGTCATGATTTGCTGTTGGTTGGGGAACTACTTGGTGGAAATACCAGCTCCTCCCCTTTGTTGAAATCTGTTTTGAACCCGTCCTTCTTCATCCCTCCAACTGAACCTAGGGTTGGCCTTCCATCCCTCGTTATAAGCATTGGAGTAGGGGTCCCATTTTTGATTTGGTCATCCTAGATACACTGCAGACACTTCTTCAAACCGACTGGGGCAAACATTGGATATGTGCATCGCTGACCCATAAGTATTACAACTAGGTACTGTGAGATCCATAGAAGATGTAGGGCGATGCACATTCATATTCTTCATCTTTGCAGTGATGAAGGATAATTGTGATGTCACTTTACGCTCCAAAGAGTCATATTTTGAATCCAAACTCTCCATTCATTTGGATTGGGTTGTTGTGGAGCCCAACTCATGCACTCCTTAGGTCTCTCTAACATTGTATTGTTGATGATTCAGAGCCATCTTCTTGATCAAATCTCATGCTTCCGAAGCTGTAAGACCAATCAATGAACCTTCCTATGCTGCATCTAATATTCCTTTGTCTTGACTTTTCAGTCCATCATAGAATTATTGAACTAACTGCTCGTCCGGTATTTAATGGTGGGGGCATCTAGATAACAAATCTTATAGGCAGTTCCAATAGTCATAGAGAGACTCATCATAATCCTAGCGTGCCAAGTAAATCTCCTTCCTCATTGATGAAATGCAGGAAGCTAGAAAGTACTTCTCCAAGAAAGCCTTCCTTAGATTGGCTCAACTATGGTAGGCATTTGGCACATGCCTTAGAAGACTCATGTGCCATTCTCTTACTTTTCCTTCCAAAGATAAGTGAAAAACGTTCCATAGCACTTGATCAAGTGAAGCTCCCACTGGTTTCATACTCTAACAGATTATAGACAAGGATTGCAAATGCATGTAGGGATCCTCTCCAGTCAAGCCATGAAATTTAGGAAGAGAATTAATGAGTAATCCTTTAACTTCAAAATTAACATCAAAAATAGGACAAGCAATAATAAATGGATCATAATTCACATCAGAAGTTGTTGCTTCCCTAATAGTCCTTCTCCTTTGATTCCCATTATTCTCACCTACTCTCTTATGCTCCCTATTACCTCCATTATCACCATTCCTAGGTTGGTTAACATGAATGTTAGGATTTTGGGGAAAAGTTGGGTTCTCGGACATATTCATTCCTTCCAAAGGGTTGCTCTCACTACTTTTCTCACTTAACTCTTCTTTAACAAGTCCCTTACTCCTCCCTTTTGCTATTCTCTCCTTTCTTATTTTTCTCAAACGTCTCTCAATTTTAGGATAGAAAGGTAGGAGTTTCACTTTCCAAGGCATGCATAGGAACAATTCAAAGAAAAATAAAAAGTAACAAAATTTTACTCGCAAGCACACAAAGTCAAATAAAAGATGAGATGTAATGGATGCAAGTGTATGGTGTGTGAAAGTATGTATGAAAATATGTATATATAGCTAAAACAGTAATCAAAGAAAAGACTAAAAATCTAAGAGAGTGCAACAAAGATGCTAAGTGTGAAAAGTCCAACTATGAACATATGCTTTTGTTTATGTTTTCAAAATTTTAAGACTATCCAAAGGAAAATAAAAATCCTATACTATTGACAAATATGACACTAAACTATGTAAAATGAAACATAGAAGAAAAGGTTCCTAAACTCAATGAGAAACAAAAATGACAACGGCTAACCTAAAGAAAATCAATTGCTTAGTTCCACAGCAATGGCGCCATATAACACTAAACTATGTAAAATGAAACGTAGAAGAAAAGGTTCCTAAACTCAATGAGAAACAAAAATGACAACGGTTAACCTAAAGAAAACCAATTGCTTGGTTCCCCGACAATAGTGCCATTTTGATCCTCGATGTCTTTCAGTTTTACCCTTGGAGGTCGAATCAAAAATTGAATTCCAAGGATTGCAATATAGAGTGCAATATAGAGTGCAAACTAAATTGCTTAGGAGGGGGGTTTTGGTTCTTAAAGAAAACTAACAAAATTGAACTAATTGTAAGAAAAATGTGTAAAAAGTAATTTTGGATGTTTAGGAATAAGAAATTCAAAAGTTAAAACAATGATGAAATGTGAGATAATCCTCTTGAAAAATGAGCTTTGGCTATCATAGTTCAAAATAAATCTTGCTAGGAGTGAAAATCACTAAGTTTTCAAATGATAAACCTTAAAGAACTCTTTAAGTCCAAGGTTTTAATCAATGAACT